>JASGLE010000867.1:0-22080 GCA_030179965.1 Cyperus esculentus | reverse complement strand
GAATCTCGAGACGATCCAACGGCTGACGTTGTGAACTGCTCGATGCAGTACAGCAGGGGATATGAAATCGACTCTGGACGGCTGCTGATGATGAGTGAGTAAAACATATCCCCTGTTGTAACGCATTGTGCAGTTCAAAATTTCAGCTGTTAGATTATCTGGAGATGCGCGCTAGCACGGATATCGAGACGATCCAACGGCTGAAGTTGTGAACTGCACAATGCAGTAAGTCAGGGGATGACCACTCAGGAATGGAATGGAAAGGAAAGGAGTTTGTGCGGGCCGGCCGGCCGGCCGGCTCTGTTTAGTTTAGTTTAGTTTTGGTGTACAGCTATATTTTTTACTTTTTTAATTGGGCTGTTGTGTTCTGTGTCTTCTCGGACTCTCTTTTTTTTTATTTTTTATTTTTTTTAGTTTGCTATTGTTGGCAACTTTTTTTAACGTTGATAAATTGATTAAGAAATATTAGATGTAGAGATCATAGTATAACAAGATACTTATTTTTATGACTTATGAGTTATGTTTAATATTGCTCAAACAATGTTTAATGATTGCATTGTAGTCAACCAGTGTCTTATGATTACATGAATGAGTCGAGTCTTAGTATTTGAAATAATTATTCTTTCTAGAAAGATATATTTTTTTCACGGACCACGTTTTATTATTCGTTTTTTTCAAGGTTTTTAAATAAATGTCCAGCTTTTTTTTTTGTATATTTCTTTTTCTTCTTGTTTCAAAGTAGATTATTTAATTCTTTATTATTTGTTTTACCATTAATCCATTATGTCCTCCTCATATTTATACTGTTTTTTGTTGATAGAAATTCTTATAGTTTAATTAAATTTCTCATATTAGTAAATTTAGTAGGTTTACAAGTGTATGGAAATATCCTTGTTATTTTATTAATCGTTGTATACATATTAATTTCAACTCGTGCATGCAACCGTATTATTACATAGGAAGTTAAATTTTTGTTATTGGATCCCTCCTCTTCTTTTAAATCTGGATATTTGTAATTCTAATTTTCAGTTGTATAAAAAATAATTGATACTTCTATTTGTGGTGTTCATTGGAGGGAAGTTCAATATAGATAAACGGTAGATATCATACATCATATGTTCAAGTTCAGTTCCACACTAACTAGCAAAAAGAACGGTATATATGAAACAAATATTACACCCATTACGTAGCAGGTACGCTGAATTGCTGATGTGCAGATTAATCTCCATGTACATTATTTGTTTAAAGGCTCTGTCCTTTGATAACTAATGTTAACAATCTCATACTTCAAACAATTTCCAAAAAATAAAAAAAATAATCATTTTACAATCATAATTCTAATCTTATAGAATTATTATATTTTTAACTTTTATTCAATTCAAGTGTCATTTGATACCGTACTCCAAATTACTACATCTAGAATCTAGACCACTATGAATGTCATGAAAAATTGATGAATTTTGATAGAATATCAATTGATACTCAAATCGAAATTTGAAACAAATCAATCTATACACTCTTATAGGTATCAATGTAAAAGGTTTCTATTTTTTATATTTAGCTTTATAGAAAATTACTTGTTAGGGAGTACCTTCCCGGCTCAGAACTTCAATCTTGAAATTAGCTATGAGATTATGCCATTTTAAAAAAAAATTTAAAACAAATACTTTAAAAATTCGATAAATAGTAAATTTTGATATCCGAAAAGATTTTGATATAAAGAATTTAATAAAACTAGAAATCAAAATTTTAAAATAGTTAAGTATAATATTTAAGTTAGTAGCACGTGAGACCTACATATTCCTAATGTTCACCATAGATTTACTCCACACTTCACAAATAAATAACATATGATAAAATCCTATTTTAAACAGTAAAATCCCTACTGCTGATCACTGAATACTGATACATAAAACAAGAACAACCTTCATCTCCAGACTTCAACAATTAAACCGGGATAAAAATCTGCTGGAGACGCTGCTTTTCTAATCGGATGGTCGGGATCGGTTATTGCACTAATCTCAAAGTACTTCACTATTTATCGCACCGATCTCAAAGTATTTCGGTGTTTCTTGACCGTCGGATCAAAAAGGCTCTGCTCCCGATCCATTAAACCGAAACACACCATGCTCCACACCTGACCGACCGACCGACCGACCGACCGGCCGGCCCCAAATCGGAAGAGCCAACGATGGCGGGCAGCGAGGAGGTGGTGGAGGTGGGGTTCGCGAAGCTGCAGGGGGAGGACTTCGAGTACTACATGCAGACCTACTCCATAATGCTGGGGCGCAACTCGAAGAAGTCGAGCGTGGACGTCGACCTGGCCAGCCTCGGCGGCGGCATGAACATCTCGCGCCACCACGCCCGCATCTACTACGACTTCCCCCGCAAGCGCTTCGCCCTCGAGGTCATCGGCAAGAACGGCTGCACCGTCGAGAACGTCCTCTACCTCCCCGGCAGCGCCCCCATCAAGCTCGACAGCCAGGATCTCCTCCAGATTGGCGATAAGAGGTATGGTATGGTTTAATTTTCTGCTAGGTAGAGAGTAGAGACTGAGTTACCGATTTAGGTCTCCTTCAGATTGTGTTTTGGATGAATATTGGTTCGGCTTCTGGTTGGTCTTGATCCGTGCTGATTACTGATTAGGGTTTAAGGGCTGTAAAAATTAGGATGTTACTTTGCGGGGTTTGATTGTTGCTGTGAGTCTATGACCGATGTGGATTAGGGTTTGTAATGTTGTGAGATTCACGAGTCATCTTGCGCCGATTAAATTGAAAGGTATGTCTGCCTAATGTTAGCTGGACAAGTTAGGTTTTGAACAATTTCGTTGATCGTCAGCCATCCTTTGCGAGGGTTTCAGTTTTACGATCGATTACTTGATTTGAGCCGTCCAAATTAGGGTTTTCCTTTAATTCTATATTAAGTATCTGCGCCGCAACACAAATAGAATATAAGAAACCATGTTCAAGCTCTGGACTGTAGCCTTCCTCTTTGCTCCTTTCTTCTTCCACAACAAACAAGAATAAAAGAGAGAAAAAATTAGAGTAATGTAAGGAAATACTCAATTCCTGCTTTCGGGAAAGCTATAAAAAAACCTCTCGACTCTTCCAGGTTAGGCCCCAACTCGGTTACCGAAGAAGCTCTTCTGTGAGGAAAAAACTCAACTAGGGTTTTACTGAGGCACTCAGCTCCAACCATAAGGCAAACTGTGTGTTTTACATTCTTTTGGGTATCAATTATGGCAGTCAGCTTGTGGATCTCACGAAAGACCACAAGTTTTTTATAACAATTGTAAAGGCATCTATTTCAAGGTGTGACGTTTTAGGAATTCCACAGTGAAATATATTACTGACAATCTGTTTTGGTTGAAGCTCGAGTACCTCAGTCAAGCACTAGCTAGTTTTTGTTATAGATGAGTGTTCATGGAGTACTTGGTTGGGTCTTAGCTGGGGAGAGTTCAGAATTGGTTGTTTTGCGACATGGTATATCATCTTAAATTGCCATTTGCATGACGGTGAGAGGTTGTTTCAGTCCTTTCTCTTGGCTATCAGAGTAATATTCGATTAGTTTTTTGTTCTTCCTACCCGTGTGTGGCTATAAAGGTATCTAGAGTGATTAATTGCAATAGCTCTATATTAATACATAGAAAATAACAAAGGAATCTAGTTATATATTATATTGCATGTATACTATTTGGGGCATAAGAGTTTAGATGAAGTGCCCTGATGTATTAATGCAGCTTGTAACAATACTGGTATCTGGTATGCAAGTAGTCAACTAAAAACATTAGAAGAAAACTGATCAATTGTACTATGTACACTAATTTAATAGTAGAACTTAGCAAGTATGGATGGAATGTCACTATTCTGGTAGTACCCGTAACATGTTCATGTCTGGATGACCATTACTGTACCAACACCTAGCAGAAAACCTCAGAATGAAAATATTTAAAATGCAAATCTGGTACATGGAGCCTTTGCATTGGACCAGAATAGAGTACCAACTGTAGGTACAGTTCTCCTCAGGATTGGCGCAGTCATATACAAGCTGAATTAATTTTATATTAGAACTTAGGAAAAAAGAAGCAAAAGATCTTTGGAATTTATGGATCTACACCTATGAGAGAATTCTGAAAAATTCTAAGATTATGCATGTATCACAGGTTTTACTTTCTCCTGCCAACCCGATCAGTCTTTGACACATTTGCAACTGCCAGGCAGATTGTACCACCTCTGCTGTCTCAACCAGCGGTGGTGCAACCTACCTCCTTTGGTCAAGTGAGACGTCTTCCCATGTTTCATGAGAGCTTCTCCAATGATGATAGTGATCGTGAGGAGAGAGAAGTTGATAGGGATGACAGTCTTGCCCTTGGACATGGTAGTGGTACCGTCCGTGGTAAGATGGTTAAGAAGAAGCATAAGGCAAAAGTGGCTGAGGCTTCGTATGGGATACCCCATAGTGGCATGGAAGAAATCAGCTTGTTTGGTAATTTTAATCTACATAATGACTTATGTTCTTGTTATGGTTCGTTGGCTTATCTATTTATGTTTTAGTGAATTGTTTTAGTTGATTTTAAGTGTTAAAACTAAGAATTGAGGACGAGATGGATTCCAGCCTATTGATTTAGGTGACTAGGACAATGCTTACTTCTCAGTTCCCACTAATTAAATGCACCTTTGATGTGTTATCATTCACCAAATAACATCAAAACTGATGGAAAGACTTATTATTTGCAAACAACTGTATTACATTGTTGTCTTGTTGTCCTTCTTATAATAAACGAGTTTGAAGGCTGCAATCTCCCGAGTTAGATATCTGTGAAATATTCAGTCATATGAAATATAAATTGCAGAAAAAAATTTGGAAGCCAGAGCAAGGACTGACAGAGAGGCGGATAACCAGAAGCTGCTGCAATTAGAAGAGAAAGATGTGGTTTCATCAGTTGCTACTGTCTTGTCAGATCTCTGTGATCCTGGCGAGTGGATGCCCATGGCTAAACTCCATGCTGAGGTCTGTCAATTTTACACTTTACTGATGGAAAACACAAATATACCAAACTATATTAGTCCAGGAAGTTATAAAGATCAAACTGATATTAAGCTAAATAAGATGGCAAGCTTTGTCTCTATCCGCTCTAACTTTGTTAATTTGCTGCAGCTTATGGAACAGTTTGGAAACGTGTGGCACCACAGCAGAGTGAGAAGGTACCTGACGTCAGAAGATTGGCCTCCACATGAAACCAAAGGCAAGCCATGGTTTGGCCTGTTGACGCTTCTTCGCAAGTATCCAGAGCACTTTGTTATTAACACCAGAACCAAAGGGAGGGTCACTACTGAGTTTGTGTCCCTAGTGTCACTTCTCTCGTAGAAGTAGAGAGGCTGCGGCTTTAGGACTGAGACTATATATAATAACAGCAGTTTTGTTGTAACAAGAAATTAGCTCCAGTGTGTGTATGGTGGTAGTTCCTCTTAATTATGTAGGATTAGGGGTTAACTATCTAATGTAAAGAAATAACTCTGGACTTAATGTGGACATTTAATTATGTGATCTGCCTGCCTCTTTTCTCATTGACTATGCAAATTCCCCTCTAATCACATGAGCCATCCGAAATTGGAAATAGCATGCTCTTCCTGTACCGGATGAGACGTTAAATTAGTTGTCCGGCATGGAAAAAAGATACAAAAAAAAAAAAGAAACGACACACTATTTCATTTAGTAATTTAGAATGCAGCTGAATATGATTGGCCCATAATAGCCTAGCCCAGCCCACAGCCGACTACCGCAAATTCTGAATCTGATCCCCCCCTTTTCACAATTCATATCCTCTACAGCACTCCAACCGTTAGATCTGCTTTGAGATTCGTGCAGTTCAATCTCCAAAAACTCCCCTACAATCCACATCGTTGATTCACTTTTGAAAAGGAGGAGGAAGAAGCGAAGGGTTGGTACTCGGTACCTCAGTACCTCTGCTGACTTGCGTTCTTCATCTCTAGTTCTCTACAGGGTACAGACCAAGCCAACAATCTGTGTATCCTTTTTATGTATCTCAAGATAGATGTTGCACTACCTGATGAAGCAACATCATTCCATGGCTTGCCCATCCGCTGCTGTCATTCTCCTTCCCCCGCCTCCCCACGGGCCCTTCGCCTTAATCACCGCTGGAATGAAACCCTTGACTTGAGAGTTGAGGCACACATGCTTTTTCACGCCGGTTGTACCTGTTTCTCAAGGAGGAGGTAGGGGGTTAAATCTTGAGGATGAAGAAAGATGTGTCTGTTGTCTTGCTGTAAGATGTCTCGCTTCATCAATTCTTCTATGATCTGTATGAATTTTTCATATGTGTTGGTTGATGTGGTTGAGTAATTCCTGTACTTCATTAATAAATGAATAATCCTGCACATATATGGCAATTATCAAAACTCACTTCCGATTGCTCCAAAATCCGAATTGATCAGATGTTACTATGTTACTGTACTCTTTGCCAATCTTGATCTTACTTACCTGTTATTGATTGAATCAATGTCCCTTTCAGTTGCAGCTCGGCATCGTCCAGACCATCCGATCAGTTCACATACAAACTTGTAAATGCTTTAACACTTCTGAGATTTATGTGGGTAGAGCAGATTCATTCCACCCAAGTCCTTTCTCAGAATATGGAGACTGCGCACCACTGTACCAGTACTTTTTTCATGAGGTTATTTTGCATCTTTGTTACAATTGAATTAGAATTTGAAATAATTTATATGAGCGAATATGAAAGCCCGTCCAACCCCACTCATAGATAAGGTGAAGATAGTTGCAGAAATAGAAGAAAAAGAAAATTAAACAAAAGAGAAAGAGATGATATACCCTTGAAATATCTTCTCCTACTAGAAAGACATTTTTGGAATTCATCTTTTACATGTTCTTACTTAGTTGTTTACATCTAATTAGGCATTGGCCTTTTCTGATTCAAAGTACTTTTTAGGTACAGATGGCCGGACGCCTCTTTTTGGCCAACTCTGAACTATTGGCCGTGGAATTTCTTTTTTTAAATTTTCAGCTTTTACCTCATTAATGATGGGCTTTGCTGAGTTTTTTTTCTTTTCTCATTTCTTCTTTTTGTATTTCCTTTGGATAATAAAAATGGCTTTGAGTGTTTTCTGCTTCCTCAACATTTTTCTTGAAATTTATGGAGTTTCCCTTTATAAAGCTGATCAGCTTCCAATATTTTATATTGTTCCTGATTTGTTTTTAGTTTGTTCTATGATATTTATCATTTCTTTTTCATATTACTTTCTTTTTCTTCTGTTTTTGTCCACTTTGCCATTCAAAGGTGTCATTTATTAATAATTATTTGTTTTAGTTTGCACCATGATGATTATAGTAATAATAATACATTTTTTTCATATTAACTTTTATGTTTATTTTGCGAGCTCTTCTTTATAATGTTGTATGTATTTAAGTAAGAAATACGTAAAGAGGCTTTGAATTCTGAATGTTCCCAAAACAACTTATTGGGATCCATTGCTGTCATTTATTACTTTCTTATCATATTTATTCTTATATATGTCACTGACATTAGCACTATCATTTTACAAGCACATATATACTTCCTGAGATGTGCCTTATGTGGCTGAGTCAGCAATGCTAGGTGTCACAATAGAAATTGTTTGATAACTACCGTATCACCGTGTCGGTGTCCACGCCATGTCAGACACACTTGTCCATGTTATATAGCTACCACTTTCCTTTTTCCAGGAAAAAATAAAATCCCTTTCACTGGCCCCCTTTGTTGCCCTAGAAATTGGAAATTGACTATGGCGACAATTGGAGTTGGTGTTGGGCCGAGCAGTGCTGAACCGTTGTTTCCAGCATTCGCAAAGCTGCAGGGAAAGGATTTTGAGTATTACATGCGGAAGTACTCCATAATCGTGGGACGCAACTCAAAGAAGGCTATTGTGGACCTTGACCTGGGGAACCACGATGGTGGAGGCTTTGCAGTCTCCCGCCGCCACGCCCGAATCTACTATGACTTCCCCATCAAGTGTTTCACACTTGAGGTCCTTGGAAGGAAGGGCTGCCTTATCAGGAATGTCCTTTTTAAGCCTGGCAGCCCCCCTATCAAGCTCAGCAGCCAGGATCTTATTCAGATTGGCGAAGTGAGGTATAGTTGTGAATTCTGGTTTTAGTTGTGATAGAAGCCAGCCAAAATCGTATTCTTTCATTCAGAATTTGGCAGCTATTACTGGTCGTTGTTATGACGTCCTAATTGTTCCAAAAATACTGGTTTGACAGTTTGACTACAGTAGTGTTTTGGATTGTCACTAGTTTTCTCAAATTTCAGATATCGATTTGCCGGTTAGATTGCCTGATCCAAGCCACCCAGATTAGGAACTGACCAGTTCCCTTAGTCTCTTATCTAAAACTGTCCATATTAGTTCAGGTTGGTGATGTGATTAATTGATTAGACCGGTTAACATAGGGGTTTCTGTTCATATTAGGATTTATTTTGACTGTCTGCCCTGCAACGTAACACACATGCACACACACAGAAGCAAAAAGTTTCAAGTTCTGGAATGTAACCTCAAATTATTTTTCTGTCAAGCAAAGAATAGAAACAACAGACAAGTGAAAACCAATACTCTTACCTAACTTTGATGCAGCTAAATAAATTATAATCCTTTTGACATTTGTAAGTTGATCTCCTACCTGGTTCCACATCAAAGAAGGAAAAAAAAAATACCCAAACAAGACGAAATATGCCTATTTGCAATTCTTTCTGTGTCATCTTAGCATGGCTTTTATAATGGACCTCTAAAAGGCTCCTCAATTTTTAAGAGAAATTGAAATGTGTTTTGTTGGTGTTGAGTAATTGCATAGAGATAAGTGATATAGAACTAATCTACAATGAACATAAAAATAGATCAATTCCTATTCTGTTAGATATTTTAAGAGACTGCCAGGCTGAGTGATGGCTGTTAGGAGATGGTCAAAGGAATCCCAAAGGAACTGTAGAGATGGCTTTCTAGGATGAAGCTCGATTACATTTGTCAAATTCTAGTTCGTATTTGTCAAATTCTAGTTCATAGTTGATTGGGCAATAGCTCAGATGAGGAAGGGTTGGTTGTTTAATACCCTCTCAGATTCCTAGTGTTGCAATTCAGTTTAATTAGATTCTTTAAGTAGGCTGTCAGAATATGTCTGCTCTTACTTGTGGGTGCTCTCAATTTCGGTATGACTAAGTTACAGGGCTACCGCCAACAGAAACATGTCATTCAGTACCCTAACGGTAACAGTAATCACACAAATGTATAGTACAGTTTCTTAGCAGTAACGGTACCACCTTACACAGAAACCTTGATGTCGGCCATCCTTTCAAGTAAATCACCAATTTGTTGGTTTTACTTATTTACGTCAGTATCCTAATTCAACCACACCATATATTTCTCATATTAACTCTTAGAAGCAGAGGAAAAAAAATAACAAATAGCATGAAACTTGTTTAAAACATGAATCGCAGGTTCTACTTCCTCCTCCCAACTAGATCATTCCTTGAAACATTAGAAGCTGCATGGAAGATAGTTCCTCTGATGTCTCAGTCGGTGGCCTCACCAACCTCCAATGTTAAGAAGGGTGAGGAGACAGAACATGACAGGAAGGAAGCCGTGGCTGAAGTTCATATCAGTGGTTCAATTGTTCATGAGGTCAGTGCTAGAGAAGCTGGGGTTTCTTCTAATGAACAGCCTGGTGCCGTGAAATCTGCTAGTCAGACAGTGCAATCTAAGCTGTCTCAACTCACTGTGGCACCTCTTAGCCCCTCCACTTGTGAGACGAAGGTTGAGGATAAAGGAAATGACAGAAAGGAAAGCCTAGCCAATGGGCATGGTGAGTGTGGTGTTAGCGGTAGTCGGACTGTTAAGGAGATCAATGCTAGAGAGGCTGAGGGTTCATCTGGTGTACTATCTGGTCCCTTCGATGCTGCTAGACAGATAGCACCGCCTTCACTACTGAAGGTGCCACTCGCCTGCTCCAACAATGTGAGGATGGAACGTGAGAAGGAACATGACAAGGAGCATATTGTACGAATTGACCATGGCAAGGGTATTGTTAGTGGTTTGATTGTTGAGGAACTCAATGCTAGCAAGGCTGAGGGTTCACCCGGTATACTTGCTGGTGCATTGGGAGCTACTAAGAAGACAGGGGCATCTCTGCCGCCTCCGTTGGTTGCGGTCCCACTTGTCTCCGTTAATGATGTGCGGAAGGGTGAGGAGAGATTACATGACAGGGGGGAAAGCCTAAGTACTGGACTTGATGAGGGTGATGGTAGTGGTTTGATAGTTAAGGAGTCCGACTCTGCAGAGGCGAAGTGTTCGTCTGGCTTATCATCTGGTACCCTGAAAGCTGCTCAGGAGATAACTGTACCTCTCGCAGCTCAACTTGTAGTGGTTCTGCCAACCTCGTTCAACAATGTGAAGAAGCGCAAGGGCAGGGAGGAAAAGCTAGGCATCGTCCATGGTGAGAATGCTGCAAGTGGTTTGGTTGTGGAGGAGTTCAATGCTGGAGACAATGGGGTTTTGTCAAACAAACAGTCTGGTACATTGGAAGCTGCTATGCAGGTAGAGCCACCTCTGCCACCTGAACCTGTGGTGGACCTGCTCACTGCCTCTACGGGTAAGGAGGAAGATGGTGACCTGGAGAAAAGATCAGGTTCTGGACCCGGTGAGGGTGATGCTAGTGGTTTGATTGTTGAGGAGTTAAATGCTGAAGACTCTGTGGGTTTTCCTAGTGAACAGTCTGGCACCTGCAGAACTGCTAAGCATACTGTATCATCGTTGCCACCTCAACTCATTATAGTCCCTTTCTCAGCCTCTAATGATGAGAGGAAGGGTGAGGAGGTAGAAGGTGACGCGGAGGAAAGCGAAGGCACTGGTCAAAGTACAGTTGCTGTTACTGGTTTCATCGTTCAGGATTCCAATACTAAAGAGGCCGTGGGTTTGTCTGGTGAACAGTTTGGTGTGCCGGAAGATGCTAGCCAGATAACTACACCTGTGCTGCCTCAACCCGTGGTGGTCCTTCTCACCGCCTTGAATAATGAGAATGACAATGTGGGTAAAGAAGGTGAGAGTGAGGTAAGTACAGGTGTTGGGCATCGTGTGGGTGATGTTACCGGTTTGATTGTTGAGAATTTTAATGCTGGTGAGGCTGAGGATCCTTCTGGTGGATTATCTGGTACGTTTAAAGCTGCCAGGAAGGTAACATCACCTCTGCCTTGTCCATTAGTTCTTTTCCCGCAGATCTACTCCAATGGTGAGGGGAAGTGTGAGGAAAAAGATAGTGGCGGAAAAAGAAGTGTAGGTGGTGGTCACAGTGAAGCTGGTGTTGGTGGTTTGAATGTGGAGCTCAACGCTAGAGACACTGAAGGTTCGTCTGACATGCTCTCTGGTGGCATGAAACAATTCTGCTTGTCCGGTGAGTTTCACTTTACTTGGTTATTTGTGTCCTTGCCATGGTTATATTACTTGCATATCATAATTATTTAATCATTTGTTCATCTTCATCTTAAAATTTTATTTATATTATTTTTTTCTTAATTACACATTGGAAGTAGTCATATCATTTTCCTATCCTCGGCTTAAATTTTAAAGTTATATAGAATCTTCAATTTATTATGTGCTGTAAAAACATGGGTGAATAATGCTTTCTATTTGTATCATAGCTAACTGCATGTTTTTTGAAAAGTTCAATTCTGGGGTTAGAAATTTGGTCAAAATTTATTTTCATGTTTGTATTCCTATAGGTTCAAAGCTGGAAGGTAAATCAAGGAGTACCGGGGAGGCAGATAACCAGGAGGAAACACTTGATTTACATGTGTTCAGGGTTAACCTCCCTGGAATCAACAAGGAGCAAATCAAGCTGGAGCTAGAGGATGGCAAAATCTGGATTCAGATCAATGCTGAACATGCAACTGAAAATATGGACAAGACTGACAATATGTGGCACTGTGTCGAGGACAGCAGTTGCAAGTTCCTGAGGAGGCATTTGGTGCTGCCAAAAAATGTAAAGATTGACCAAATTAAGGCAGTCATGGAGGACGCCGTGCTGACTGTCACTTTGCCCAGGGGGGACGTTGTGACACCTGCGCAATCTGCGGTCAAGTCTATTGAGATCTCTGATAAAAGTGCTGAGTAAATTGTGGATGGCATGTCTTTAATCAAGAGTTTCTGTTATATTTTAGTGTTAAGTATAATAATCATCTGACTTGTGCTAGCTTGACCTTCCTTTGGAAGTATTAACTTCTGTTGATGATGCCTGGAGCTAATGAACTAAATTAGGCTGAATATTTGGATTTGATTGATTGAAGCAGTTTATATCTAAATACTTTCAAATATGATCTAGTTAATTAGGATAAGTCTAATTGATAGCACTAGTACTTCATGGCTCATGCATAACCAATATTTTTCTGAACAAGGGGCATTCTCTATAAGGTTTGTATTAGAGGTGGCAAATTTTGATCTGACCCGAGAAACCTGCCCGACCCGACACCTGACCAGATCCGAGTTTCAGGGAAAGTCAAACTGACTCGAACCCAACCTGACCCGACCCGTGTTCTAGGGGAAAGTGAGATTGACTTGAACCCGACCCGACCCGGGAATAGAGGTGTAAAATCTGATCTGACCCGACCCAACCCCGAAAAAATGCCGGCAGGCGTCAACCCGATACCCGAACCGAAAAATGCCGGCAGACGTCAACCCGATACTTGACACGACCCGAACATGAACCCGAACCCGACCTGACATGCCACCTCTAGTTTGTATACTAAACTGAGCCTTCCAACATAGGTGTCTCAGATCGATATCGATGATGTAATTCGTAGTTGCTTTTCTGTTCAATTGTATTCAGAAATTTGTAACAATTGAAATTGAATTCACATAGGTACTGCATCAGTTACATTATTTCCATGAACAAACAAAATTAATCTGTCATATTTGAGCTAACAGCTCTATATGTTACTGACAAGATATAACAAAAACTTCTTTAAGGCTGAATGCCTCATCCCACTGATCTAATTGCTCTTCTTACTGAGCTGAGATTGGGACACTGTGCAGCACCACGGTTTCGACAGTGAGTCCAGGTCCAAAACCAAAGAGAACTCCCCACTCGAGCCCCTCTCCGGTGGTAGCTTTGCCTTCCTCAGCCGATCGTCTCCTCATCTCGTCTAGAATGAACAGCACACAGGCACTGGACATGTTGCCGTACTCACTCAAAATGTGTCTGGTTGCACGCATTTTCTCCTTTTCAAGTTGAAGCTTGGCTTCGACTTGATCTAAGATGGCCGGGCCTCCTGGATGTGCTACCCAAAATATTGAGTTCCAGTCGGATATACCAATTGGTGAGAAAGCGCCGACAAGACTCTTCTCGATGTTCTTAGAGATCAATCCGGGAACATCCTTGAGGAGGTGGAAAGTGAGACCCACCTCGCGAAGGTGGCCGTCAATTGCGCCCTCTGAGTCTGGCAGGATTGTTTGGGAAGCTGATACCAGCTGGAACAATGGCCTCTCGATGCTGGGTTCAGGATCAGCACCGACTATAAGAGCAGCTGCACCATCACCAAAGAGCGCCTGTCCAACCATAGAATCAAGGTGCGATTCTGAGGGTCCACGGAAGGTAACAGCAGTGATCTCAGAGCAAATTACCAGTACCCGGGCTCCACGGTTGTTCTCAGCAAGGTCCTTGGCCATGCGAAGAACGGTGCCTCCAGCGAAACATCCTTGCTGGTACATCATGAAGCGGTTAACCGATGGACGTAGGCCGAGGAGCTTGGTGACCTGGTAGTCGGCACCAGGCATGTCGACACCGCTGGTGGTGCAGAAGATCAGATGGGTGATCTTCGACTTTGGCTGGCCCCATTCCTTGATGGCTTTGACTGCTGCCTCCTTGCCAAGCCTTGGTACCTCAACGACAACAATGTCTTGGCGTGCGTCCAGCGACGGTGCCATGTAAGCACACATGTTCGGGTTCTCGTTTAAGATCTCCTCCGACAAGTGCATGTATCTCTTCTTAATCATTGACTTATCGCCTGAAATAAGAAAATCAAGAACAATTAGTTTTATCTTATAAATAATGACAACTATCATATAATCATACTGCCTGCTTATAATTTACAAGAAGCAAAAACAAATTCAGGTTTTTCAGTTTGAAACTTAAAACAATGAGGTAATTAAACACTTACACATGCGCTTGAACTTTTCTTTGAGCTCGGTCATATGCTCGCTATTGGTGATGCGGAAGTAGTAATCAGGGTAGTCAGCCTGATTCACACAGTTCTTCGGTGTGGCTGTACCAATGGCCAGTATGGTGGCGGGGCCTTGAGCGCGCTGTGCCTGCCTGATTTCTTCTACTGATGCCATGATCAATTACTGGTCCTTAACTTTCCCAACCTCGAACAAGAATCAATCTTAGTTGTTTGCAACTACTATCAGATGGATGTGAGTATCAGAGCTTGTTAATTTGTTGCAGTGGTGAGAGGATTGGGGATAGAAATGCAGGATTTATAGGGGAGGCAAAGCAGGAGCAGCTGGGAAGGAGGTTGGTGTGCTGCCTGCAACAAAGCTAAATGGGTCAAATTAGAAGCGGGTAGTTGGCGCCAAAAAGTTGGTGGGGACTTTTGAGTGTGGCAAATTTGAAGAGACCCGGTGAATGTGATGCATGTTAATATTTCTACTATGACTTGACTATTTCTATTATCATTTGACTGCTAGCTAGCAAGTTATCCTGACTTCATGAGCCTCTCAACTTCAAATCCAATTTATCAAAAACGATTTTCTCACATCAAGCAACTTAGCAACCTGTTTAATTGGATCCTAATCATTATTCGATTAAATAGAATTAACATATTCTTTATTTCTCATTATGCATAGCAAAATGTACTATAATTTTTGTAATAGATTTTCTGATTAATATATATTTAATATTAATTCGGGTATCTAATAATTTATTAATTTATTAATTAGTCTATTTTTTCTTTTTGTTCATTCAAAATCAAATTATTGTTATTGTTATTTTGCAGGACACTACAATAGAGACATCTTCTCATTTTTTTCACTTTGAGTGGGAGGTCATAAGTTTGAAATTTCACACGAAAAGAATCTCCAAAAGAACTTTTAAAAAAAAAAAAAAAAAGAAATAAGTAAATTGTAAAGAATTCGGTATATCGTTGCATTTTACTTTCTATATTGTAATTTTGAAATCCGGACAAAATAGGATAGCATAAATAAACACTAAAGCACACGTGTGGCTGCTGGAGCAGTTAGCACTAATAGCAGTAGCATATACTAGAATAAGAGATGAGTGGTAGCTGGTGCTCAACAAAGCAAAGAATTGATTGGTCTTCATCTTCTTCTTTTTTAAAAAAAAAGAACAAGATAACAGATGTTACTGACTTGAGGAATATTTAATCTGATTTATTTTTCTATTCGAATCAAAGATCCGGCGCTTCCAGGAAACCCACCAGATCGAACGAACAGTTCATTCAAACTTGTGTCTGTTGCTGTCTGGTGCTTGTTGTTTAGTTTGATGAATTTGGCGAGGGTTGTAACTTATAACGACACCGGTAGTAAAATAATACGAGAACGTCCATTAAAAAACAGTCTATACATTCACAGATATATACGGAATGTAACAGACATATCTCAAAATGTAAATAACAAGTACATTTGAAAATGTAACATATGAATGCTATGGACAGTTTTTCTATGGACTTTAGGTATTACTCAAATAATACCGAAACTAGAGATGACAATTGCTGAACTTAATCAAAAATCTTAAATTTATACTTCTTTTTTTATGATAGGATTATTGAAAGTAATTATGAATATTCATTTTATTTTCAACGGTTTCTAAAAAGTCTGGTTTGTGACTATATAAATAATGTAACTTTATTAACTCAGAAGCAACATTTAATTGAACAAACCAATATAATTTTTTTTTTTTGTTAAAATTAACTGGCCGTTTGACATAACCGGATTACAAAAGTTTGAATAATTATTTGGTTTAACAATCTAGCATATTTATTTTTTAAAAAAATTAACCGGTCGTTTAATTTGACTTAGCTTGATACCAAATATGGAGGCATAAGATGACCAAGAATCAAAATTTCATACTAAAAATATGTTTGAAATGGTTCAATTTAGATTTCAACATAACATGACCTACATAAACATTAGGCTGGAAATAAATCCATTTTGAATTTTTGATATATTTCAGCGCATCATATATATTGGTTTTCAAATGTAGGGCCTTTTGCTGTTTTGAACACTTCAGTATCAGAATAGTATCATGTTTTGTCAAAAATAAACATGAGAAACAAGAATAACATTCAACATCACGGTAGTATATATATAGCAAGCAACTTTGATGCTGTTCACTCACTACTTGCTAGACTTACAATGCCTTGACAGGATATATCATTGATTGGTACCAGTCTACCAGGTTCAGAATAATATACTGGTAGAGTTTACTTGTTCTTGGAAACATGTTCTCTCTAACTAAAGCTTTATTCTGGTACTGAGCACTTTACTTTCAAGAATCCGACCGCATGATCCCTATTTATATTTTTTTTAATTTAATTTGTTTTTCTATTTTTGTGATGGCTCGATTTAATTAATATAGATGGAGATGTTAGATTGAATTCAAAAATTTCTAATATATAGATGAGATTGAACAGAAAAAGGTTACAATTTTCCTCGGATGAATTACAAAAAATGGTAATTGAGTGTGTGCTACTCAAAAGGGAAAAAAAACAAAGAAAATTATCTATAAATCAACATAAACTGAAAAACTCGAAAAAACATCTGGTTCGATTGGATATTTCTGCACATGCTCTTACTGGGCAGAGATTGGGACACTGTGCAACACCACGGTTTCGACTGTGAGTCCAGGTCCGAAACCAAAGAGAACTCCCCACTCGAGCCCCTCTCCGGTGGTAGCCTTGCCTTCCTCAGCTGACCGTCTCCTCATCTCGTCTAGAATGAACAGCACACATGCACTGGACATGTTGCCGTACTCGCTCAAGATGTGTCGAGTTGCACGCATTTTCTCCTTTTCCAGTTGAAGCTTGGCCTCAACCTGATCTAGGATAGCCGGGCCTCCTGGGTGTGCTACCCAAAAGATCGAGTTCCAGTCGGATATACCAATTGGAGAGAAAGCGCCGACAAGACTCTTCTCGATGTTCTTAGAGATCAACCCGGGCACATCCTTGAGAAGGTGGAATGTGAGACCCACCTCGCGAAGGTGGCCGTCAATTGCCCCCTCTGAGTCGGGCAGGATGGTTTGGGAAGCTGATACCAGCTGGAACAATGGCCTCTCGATGGTGGGCTCAGGATCAGCACCGACTATAAGAGCAGCTGCACCGTCACCAAAGAGCGCCTGTCCAACCATAGAATCAAGGTGCGATTCTGAGGGTCCGCGGAAGGTGACAGCAGTGATCTCAGAGCAAATTACCAGTACTCGGGCTCCACGGTTGTTCTCAGCGAGATCCTTAGCCATGCGAAGAACGGTGCCTCCAGCAAAACATCCTTGCTGGTACATCATGAAACGGTTAACCGATGGACGGAGGCCGAGGAGCTTGGTGACTTGGTAGTCGGCACCGGGCATGTCGACACCGCTTGTGGTGCAGAAGATCAGATGGGTGATCTTCGACTTGGGCTGGCCCCACTCCTTGATGGCTTTGGCTGCCGCCTCCTTGCCAAGCCTTGGGACCTCAACGACAACGATGTCTTGCCGTGCGTCCAGCGACGGTGCCATGTAAGCACACATGTTCGGGTTCTCATTCAAAATTTCCTCCGACAAGTGCATGTATCTCTTCTTAATCATTGACTTATCGCCTGAAACAAGAAATTCAAGAACAATTAGTTTTATCTTACAAATGATGACAACCATCATATAAGAAACAAATTCTGGTTTTCATTTTCAAACTTAAAATTAATTATGAGGTAAAGACTTACACATGCGCTTGAACTTTTCTTTGAGCTCGGTCATATGCTCGCTATTGGTGATGCGGAAGTAGTAGTCAGGGTAGTCGGCCTGATCAACACAGTTCTTCGGTGTGGCTGTACCGATGGCCAGTATTGCGGCCGGGCCTTGAGCGCGTTGTGCCTGCCTGATTTCTTCCACTCTGGCCATGATCAATCGCGTCTTTTTCCCTAACTTCAAATTAGCTTGATGTATGTATGTATTGGGATAGAGACAACTGATCTTGTGTGTTGCAGTGGTGAGGAGACGGGTCAGAAATGCAGAATGTATTTATAGGAGAGGGAAGTTTGGTGCGTGCGCTACCACAAGGTGAAGTAATTGGTCAAACAAATAGAAGCGGGTAGTTGGCGCCAAAGGTAGGTGTAGATTTTTGAGTATGGCAAGTTTGAAGAGACCTCGTGCATGATGGGATTATTTATTTATGCCTTGACTATTTGACTTTGCCATAATTAATCAATCAAGTTTCTCTCAACTTTGAATTATTACCCAACATGCAATAATTATCTACAGGGACTTTATGAAAGCTAATTACTAGCGAAGGCGCTAAGCTTGCTCGTGAGTAAGGATACAGAAAAAAGTGTAAAAAAAGCAGATTTGGCAAGGTTTTTGATTGATTTGTCTATTTTGTTTTCTTAGAGGTAGCAAAATTTGACCCGACATTTTTCAGAAAGATAAGCTGATCCAATCCGACCTGACTCAAAATCAAATAGTATGCAATCTATTTCAAATCAACATATGATTCAGAAAACATCGTATCGATTTTGATATCAAATTAATATTGCAATTATTTATCAGAAATGAAACATCTTGCGTCTATAGAATAGCTTTCCTTACGTCCATAAATATACAAGTTTTATAAATTTTGTACCTTTCAACTCAATTTTGTAACCTAACATGGAAAATGCTACGGGGATACCGCAAAAGATACCGTCGGGATACCACCATACAAAGTTAATTTAACGTTAATCTGCAACATGTTGCGATCAAAATGAAACATCTATAAAGTTAAATCTGAAACTTAATGAGATTAAAATGAAACACAAATGATATAATTTTCTTTTTTGTTGCTCTTTCACTTCATCTTGCTCTCATACGTTCTCTCAACAACTTTAAGCTAATATTTATGTGATTTAGTAGTGATTCAAGTAGATGATTTAATTTATGATTTGTATTATTCAACCTAATACTACAATGTTTCAAGTTAATACGTTAATAGTTTCAAGATAATTTGTTAATATTTCAATTTAGATATATTTTATATCATAACTGGTATCTATTTTGGTACCTGTATATATGGATAGGATCGATATTCATTGTATGGACGCCATGTAAGCCAACAAACTGCCATCACCTGGTCACCTTATAATGTGAAAAGGTATCTCTGACAATAAGCATCACATATTCCATTCCATTTCCAGTCTTAGGCGTGTTCGGTGCCGGGTAGAATCCAAGGGAAAGTCATTGTTTGAGTGGGAAAAAGAAAAGGAAAACATCTTCCGTCCACAGGTCAATTGATACATCGGTTCATATTTAACCAAAATCTGTGTTGGAACGGACACATCGTTTTTTTTGACGACACGCTGGAAAACACACGTCCGCCAGCACCCCCATCCCCAACCGCCGCCGCCCCTCCTCTTTCTCCGTCCGCCAGCTACAACCCCCGGCTCTTTCTCCCGCCCCCAACCCCCATCGGACATGTGTTTTCCAGCCCCGCCACCAACTGCCGCCGCCCCTCCTCTAGTATCCCGCCCCCAACCCCACCGCCTCTTTCTCCTGCCGTCCCCAACCCCACCGCCTTCAACCCCCACCGCCCACAACCCCGCCGGGGTGATCAGTCCTGTGGGCGGGATATTAGATTCAAAAAGGGTGTTGATGATCTTGTGATCCTGTGGGCGGGATACTATTATAAATTTTGAACAGATTGTCATTAAAGTTTGCTTGTTTGTTACCATTTGGTAACATACTGTTACCAAATTTGGGTGAAACGAGCTGTTACCCCCCCATTACAAAACTTGGAAATGTTCTATAGGTGTTACATACCTGGAAACAATAGTTACCAAAAAACTAATTCTTGTTACTAAAAAACTAATTCTTATTACCAAAAAAAAGTAGCAACTGTGACCCCCGCCGCCCATAGCCCCCACCGCCCCCAGCCCCCCGTCGCCCCGCCCCTCCTCTTTCTCCGTCCACCAGCACCAGCCCCCACAGCCCCCAGCTCCCCGCCGTCCCTCCTCTTTCTCCGTCCGCTAGCAGCAACCCTCGCCGCCCCCAGCCCCCCGCCCCCAGCCCCGCCGCCCCCAGCCCCAACCCCCGCGCCCCTCCTCTTTCTCCTGTGGGCGGGACGTTAATTTCAAAAAAAAGAGGCGTTCAACGTGGATTTGATGAGGTGATGAGTTGGATGCCAGCATCGACTCTATGGTGCTATGGATGAAAATTCTATGGACAGTAGGTCGTGCTCAAAAGAAAATTCACTCTCAGTGGATTTTCAATTTCACATCTAAACAGTATCAATCCCAGGAGACTGAACACGCCCTTATAGAGAACAACACGGCTTCTTCAGATTGAGTCGATTAAAATCTCTGTTGGCAAATTGGCACTGGTACCGGTATACAAAAGCTTATTAATTAGCGACTACATCCTATATATTCATCGAACTAAACAACAAGCACGCATGCACAATTACATAGCACAAGCAACAACAAGTTTGAATGAAGGAAACTATTCTGGTGGGTTTCGTCGAAGCGCCGGATCTTTGATTCGAATAGAAAAATAAATCAGATTAAATCCTGAAGTCAGTAGTATCTGTTTCGATCCTTGTGTCTTTTCTTTTCTTTTTTAATAAATGAAGACCAGTCAATTCTTTGCTATGTTGAGCACTAGCTACCCTCATCTCTCATTCTACTGCTATAGTGCTATAGCAGTCACACGTGCGTTTTAGTGTTTTTTATATGCTATCCTGTTTTGTCCGGATTTCAGAATTACAATATAGAAAGTAAAAGGCAACGATATATACCAAATCGGAAAATTCTTTAAATTTTACTTATATTTTTTTAAAGAAAGTTCTTTTGGATATGAATGTTTTTTTTTTTTTTTTAAAGATACATTTCATGTGAAATTTCACACTTGTTACCTCCCAAAGTTCCCACTCAAAGTGAATAATTAAGAAGATATTTTTACTGTAGTGTTATGCAAATAACATATATTGTGTTTAAAATGAAAAGACAACTAATTATTCAACTTAACATATATACTAAAGAGGAGGGATCCATTGACAATGCTTATAATGACAATCTTGACAATCAAGATTTTGAAAAATTTGTAATAATTCATAAAAAATCTTAAAAATAAAAAAAACTTTTATGGATACATTATTTAACTTATAGATTAATAGTGTTTTAAATTTCAATCAATTTGAACATCGTTTGATGGTTTATCAAAATTTTATACATCTTTTAACGGTTGAAATTTAACGAGCTTTAAAGAGCTATCAAACGTCACTTAAATTGAATATAATTTGATACATAATCAATCTATAAGTTAAACAATACCTCTGTATACTTTTTTCTATTTTTAAGAATTTTTAACTATTTTTACAAATTTTTTAAAATCTTGATTGTCAAGATTGTCATTTTAAGTATTGTCAATGGATCCCTCCTCTATACTAAATATTCAACTTAACAACTTATAATTGCCATGTTAATTTGATGTTAAGTTGATGCTAAATATTTAACATATTAATTATAAGTTGATATTAATATCTAGCATGTTAAGTTGAATAAGTAATATGTTATGCTGGATAATTAGTTTGTATTGCAATGGTATCCTCAGTTGTATCTCCATAGCATTTCCCATAAATTATTGCTTTATTGGATAACATAGTCAAATAGTCAAGGCATAAATAATCCCATCATGCACGAGGTCTCTTCAAATTTGCCATACTCAAAATCTACCACACCTCCACACCTACCTACCTTTGCCCTTTGCCCATTGGCGCCAACTACCCGCTTCCATCTGACCAATTACTTACTTCACCAGTTCACCTTGTGCCTGTGGCAGTGCACCCTGCAC
>JASGLE010000094.1:0-78825 GCA_030179965.1 Cyperus esculentus | reverse complement strand
AATCAATTCATAAAGAATGCAGCTAGTGAGTGACATGAGAAGGAGGAGAAAGAGGAAAGGTGGATGTATGTACTCTTGAGGCCCTTGTTGATGCACGCCGCGCAGTCCTCCAAGGACATGCCACGATCGGCGGTGGAGTACTCGGAGCTCGCGGGGGCGTGGTGATCGTCGGCCATTGCGGCGGCGGCGGCGGGGGTTTGGCCGCCGCAGAGAGGAGAAAACGGAGGGTTTCAGGGTTTGGTAGTGTTTTGGAGTTAATTACGTTTAGGACCTTTTATTTTTGTTTTGTACATGAAAAGTAGTTTTGTACCTCTTTGTGGAATTTTGGAATGGAGAAATTTTGTGATACAAGAAGGGGTCCGGATACAGTGATACCATAGTTGATATGAAGATAGTTGATCGATCAAACATTCAACAAGGAACATTTATTTGAGAATTCTCATTAATATAACTTGAATACTCATTGGTATAACTTGAACACTCGTTGCTATAACTTGAATACTGACATAACTTGAATTCTCATTGATATAACTTGAATATTTACTGCTAAAACTTGAATACTCACATATTTTTCAACTTGAACACTCATTACTATAACTTGAATGCCAACATAACTTGAATTCTCATTGGTATAACTTGAATATTTACTACTAAAACTTGAATACTTAAATACTGACATAACTTAAATTCTCATTGGTATAACTTGAATACCCATCGGTATAACTTAAATACCTATTGGTCTAACTTGAACACCAACCAATTGCTAGCGAACCGAAAATTGACAGAGAGAAGAAGACCGGAGAGGAGAAGTCGGAGAACGAAGAGAGAAGAAGAGAACGAAAGGAGAAGAAGATCAGAGAGGAGGAGTGGGAGAATTAAATGAAGGAGATTGGAGAGGATAAGTTTGCGTCATGAGATGATGACGACGGGAGGGGAAATAAACCGGAGAGGAGATCAGAGAGAAGAAGGTCAGAGGAGAAGGAGATCGGAGACGAGAAGTTCGCGATTTGATTTGATTGATTTTAAATTTTATTGAACCGACGTTAGACCGAAAAAAAAAACCTCGTCCGATTTCATGATATCAACTATGGTATCAAACACGGTATCCACATAGAATTTTCCTACAATAAAATATAATAAGAAGAAAGAAAAAGAAGAAAAGATAGTTTAAAATAGTTTTTTTGTGGTGAAATTTTTTTTTTTTTTTACAACAATGAATAAAAGAATAAAATAAAGGATTATTAAATTAGAGGGGATGGCTTGATTTTTTTTTTTTTTTGACATTTTAGAATGATTGGATTTGAAATTTATCAACGCATGCAATATCTGTATTATTCATATATTATGTGATGACAATTGATTTTTTTTTTTTTTCTATCTCAACCTAAAGTTTCAAACTTTTTTTATGATTTTTTTTTTGTTAAAATTGTTAATATTGTAACGATAATCAATGTGCAACATAAATCCCCCTTCTTTCAAAAGTAGCTATGAGCCTATGACATCTTAAAGACTTAAACAGATATCAACATAACATTTCAACATTCGCATGCACAATCTATTATAAATATAAATTTTTATCAATTTGTCCTTAAACTTCTTTCTTAATTCGTTAAATAATTTGTAGATATCAATTTCATTTCTCAAATCTAAAGTAAACATCTTTCTTTCTATTTTCCACGGTACAATTGAATAAAAAAAAGCCTGATTTTCTCATGATCATGATTAACCAACCATGCCCATCTTGCTACTGTTGGTCTCCCAAAACAGGCCGTGAGGTCAAATCCTTCTCAAATTGGATGTATAATTTCTGGCCCAGAAGGCCCGTGAATTACAATTTCATACACAACTCAAATGTTTACAAGTCATAAATACTTATCTGTTTATTCTGAAGTAATAGTATGATCCTGTCTCCTCTTGTTCAATTTGAACCGTTAGATTTGTTCCAATTCGAACCGTCAGATCAAAATGGACAGATGTGATCGACCCAATTTAGATTATAAAAAATCCTTCTTAAATATATTTGATCCATTGATTCAGATCCAACAGTCCAAGTAAAGATAACATAGTTCTGTTATCCTAACAAGTGCCTCTTCACAAGGATCGGGATACCTACTTTTCTTTTTAGAAAAACATGCTTTGTTTTTCTTGATCCGACGGTTGAGAAAACACTGAATTATTTTGAGATTGGTGCGGCAGACACTGATGTACTTTGAGATCGGTATGACAACCGATCGTGACCATCTTTTGACAAAAGAGACCAAAATTCTGTTTTAATAAATAGTAACATAACAGTGGTTCTAATCTATGAACTAGAAAGAGGGGGTAACTCTCCAAGCACCTCATTTATGCCACATCACCAATATTATTAACCATTGATTTTGTTTAAATCTCTTTATCTACTTTGACCTAATGGTTTATATTTATTCTTTCTCCACATTTAATAAGATAATATAATATGTCTAAGACAAAATTTAACCCTTATAATGGTCCAACATTTATGTGCTATTATTTATAAATTATACATCATCATCATTATTCACATCAAAAAATTTTAAAATTATGTTTATTTTTTAAATAAATAAATTTATTTTATAAGCTTTATTATTTTAAAATTATGTTTATTATTTTGGAGAAAATGAGTACACTGTTACTCTGTTAGGGGGCTAGGCCAGGCAGCAGATCCAGTCATCTACATCATCCTTTTTTTTTTTTTTTCTTTTTTTGGATAATGACTCCACACCTCCGTGAACTTTCCTTTTGTGACAACTTGCTCCCCGAACTTTTTTTTTGTGACAAATGCCCCCCCCCCCCCCCCCCCCCAAACTATCTAATTGTGACAATCACACCCCCAATAGCTAATTAACCATCTAATCCACCATTAAGAAGTGAGAAAAGACCAAAATGCCCTTATATGCATATTTCATAATTAAAGTATTTGTATTATCATGAAATTATAATTTTAAAGAATTACTGATGACTCAAAAGAGTATAGGCTTTTAAATGACCCTATGCAAACACTTGATCGCAAGCGCACGATCTCGTGTAGTACAGCCGGGGTCGAACCACAAGGACGGAATTAATTCTAAACTAGACCTAAATGCAATTCAAGTCCTAACAGAAGTATTTTTGGTCTTTTGGTCTAAATTGGGGGTTGTCAGAGGTTGGTCGTAAGAACAATTAAAATAAGCAAACAGTAACAACAACAATTAATACTCGAAAACAGGTATTAAACAGGCGTTTCCAGGGTTTTCAGAATCGGTTTGGTCTCTGGATTAACTACTTGCGGCCCGCAGGAAGGTCCCTTGCAGGTCGCAGGAGGTTGGTTAGAGGTTCCACAATTGTCTGCTGCCCACAAGATGTCTCCTGTGAATTGCAAACAGTTTTGTAACTTCTGTCTTGCACTTTCTGCAGATGCTTGCGGGCTGCAGGATTGTGTCTTGCGGTCCGCAGGCAACTGACAGATAGCAGTTCAGTTCTGGTTCAGTGTTCGACTCACGTTATCAATTCCTATTCAAACCAGTAATGGTACAAGTCCCTCAACTTTCGTATATTGGTCCTTCTAACAGTTCTTGTTCAATAGCAATTCATAGATCTATTTCTAAACCTACGTTCAAGTTACTTTTAGTCTAGGATTCGGTTCAACTTTTGTAAAAACCGCAATTTAACCTTTCAGTTACTATTGGGTAGCAATCTATCAATCCAAATAATGTAAATAACGATTCTTGCAAATATGATAATCTATTAACCAACTAGATTTGCGCGTAATCTACAGGTCTACCATACAAGCAAGTCAAGTCACAAACACATAATGATGAAAACACAAGTAATCATGAAAATAACATGAGTCTAACAACATAGAGTCAATCCATCAACATAAACATCATCATCTACCCTAAGAACAAGAGATCCACTCGCTCATGGCGAGAGAGAACAAAGAAAACAAAATAAAGAAGAAATTCATGATACAAAAGAACCGAAGAAGAACAAGTATGGCTTCAATCTTCAACTTCTCCAAGGAATCCTCGTGAAATCTCCTCGAAAATGGTGAAGATCAAGTCCCAAAATGTCTCTTTCGTGTTTCTTGGCGGCTAGGGTGAGAGAAGACAGAGGTAAGATGCCAAAAACGTCCAAGGAGACGGTTTAAATAAGTTAGAAAGGCGGCAGAAACAGAAGATAGCGCAGCCGCGTACTTGCGGCCCGCAGGATGTTTGTCTGCTGCCAGCAGACAGTGCGTTCCAGCACCAAATCATGTCCAAATGGCTCCAAAAGCCAAATTTACCTAAAATTTGGACAAAAGCAAGGAAGTAACATGAATATAGACATCTTACTACCTAAATGCATATGAACTTAGGAATTTTAGGCAAAAATAAAGGTGCAAGTCCGGTAAAATGCAGATATGAATGCGGTGCATCAAACCTCCCTAAGCTTAAAGTCTTGCTTGTCCTCAAGCAAAACGTAGAACCTAAGAGACAGACCGTACCTAGACCTAAATTCCCAAGTATACCTAAATGCAAAGAGAAACTTTGTGAGAATGTTAAACCAAGAACGCATGGGCAAGTTTGAATTTTGAATTGTAAATAATTATGCATGATAATTCCACAAAACATGGGCTAAGGCACAGAAAATCAAGACGAGCGACTCTTGTTCCATGAAACGCAACCTGAATTGCAAGTAGGACCATCGTACTTTGTCGGACCCTAGATCTTTCAATCAAACTACAAAGTTGGTATCTCAGTTGCGTTAAACCCACAGTGAACAACTTTCTCAACCTTTCACTTCCATAGACCTTGAAATGCTTTAATTGGATTATGAGGAAATGGAGCCCGAATCAGTCAGATAAAGAAAATAAAAGTGCATAAGTCCTGCCTGATCGCGACTCCACCCCCCTTTTTAGTCATTCAAGGACCGGTCAGTCGGATGAAAGAAAAGTAAATGGTGCACTCGTCCTACCTGACCGCGTCCCCGAAATGCTCATTGATTTGGTTTTTTAAAACATTTCATTCCTTTTTGAAATTCAGACGTTCAAGGCCCAAGTCAGTCGGATGACAAAAATAAAAGGGGTGCACTCGTCCTTCCTGACTGCAACCTTGAAATGTCATTTAAAAATTTTAATGCACCCTAGGCCATGACTTTCCACATTTCCAAACCAAATTCACGTGGGTACCACAACACTGAGAAATTACTCTTCATCCTCAATCAGATTTTCGGTTTGCTACCTTTTCCAATTAGTACCTACTTTATTCATGGAACTAGACGCTACAGAACAAGATTTTCTTCCATAACACAAATCTCATGAAGTTATCAAGCACAATTTTTCACAATTCAAACGTCAAAAATTCCCATATACCCTTGAATTTAACATTTTCCCAAAATTTTTCAAAAATGCAAACATGAAAATGAAAATAAAACCCTAAAACTCAGATTTATCTATCCACCCTCCCCAAGCTAATCCATACACTGTCATCAGTGCATAAAACATAGATGTGAGAAGAAATGAGAGAGTGAAAGAATACAACCTGAGAGAGTCACTGTGTAGTGTCGTCAGCGGGGCCTCGTCCTGCGCCCTCCCCAAGCTGAGCCGGTTGCAAAGCAGAGAGAATGGCATGGATCTTGTCAGCGGGGCCGCAAGTTCGAGTTTGCGGGCCGCAAAGGGTTATAAAACTCCTTTGTTTATGTGCGGATCAACCTGTTGTGCATCAAACCCTGAGATGAGTCTCCTGCGGGCCGCAGGTTCAAGCTTGCGCGCCGCAGGAAGTTTCCTGAACCGCATTCTTCTCGACTCAAGCTCTGATAACCGCCGTTTCCTCGAGATATGCTCTTTGACACTGCACATGCACAACTAAGAACACCTTATGAACATGAGAATGAACTAACATGCAAAATAATGCGGAAGAAATAAAATAGAGAAATAAAGAAAAAGAAAAAGAAAATAAACCTAAGTCTTGGATTGCTTCTCAAGAAGCGCTTGTTTAAGGTCCTGAGCTTGACCTTAATACCTCTAAGTTGTTGTTGGAGAGGACTCGGTCATATGCCAGGCTATGCGTGACGGTGACCTGTCTGTTTCGACCTTGGCTTCCCCAAGAATAAAGTTTAGGGGTGTGTGGAGTCATTATTTATTTATTTTTTTTTTTATGAAGAGGAGTCATCTACATCATGATCATCACATCACATGTCAAACATACGGAAACAGACAAAGTCAACAGCTTCAATCTGCAGTGGGTGCCTGGATTAAGGGAGCCTAATCAATGCACAACTCAGAATCCTATGAGCTGCTGTTACCAATTCAATGCAGTGCACGAGATCTCCTTTGTTGGTTTTTTTTTCTTTTTTTTTTTTGGGTTTTCATTTTGGTTTTATAAAATGGTGTTGGAAAAATAATCCAAATCTGCTGCCAGTTATTGTGTTGATTTTAGAGAAGTAGAGAGTTGAACAAGTGCACGAGATCTCCCTTGTGTCATTTACTTCACCTCTCGTTTGGGGAATTTCACATGGCAGAAAAGAGTCATGGATATCATATCATGGTATCAGGAACAATGGACCATATTATATAACATAACATAAAGTAGTTTCGGTACATTAACTTGCTACAAATTCGATACATATCACGATATTTTCGTATGAATTCATTCGGTAATGCATGTTTTGTTTGTTAGGAGTAAGGTTAAGAAACTCTTCATAAAACCCAAAATGTGAATTGTTAGAGTATAATCAGCATTTGGTTTGGTCTAGTAGTTAAGGGCAACGCTTTCTATATGAAAGATCGCGGGTTTGAAACTTGAATGGGGTCATTTATAGATACTAGTGAAAAGCTCATGTCTTGTTTTGGACTGAAATTGTTATTTCTTATAATAAACTTTTAAGATAATATGTAATGAGTCTTAAATTGAGATAATTTATATGAGCCTTTACTTTTAATGTGCTGAGAATGTCAACGGGCATTAACGTACATCAACGGTTCTAATCTATCCAAGAAAATGATAAACGGCTCAGGTTTCTTATTTGGAGAAAAATAGTCCTTTTATGTCATTTTTTCTAATATGCTTTTATATATAGTAAAGATTTAAATTTGAGTGTCTTGACCCTCATCTTTATCTTAAAAAAAGATGTGGATCGTTATTCCTCAAATTTGATTCTACAAAATGTGAGGCAAAAGTTTTATAATTTAATACTGCATACATTTCGTCTAATTGCACATGGCTCTCCGGTCATTAAGATGAGAATAATTGATTTTTAAAAACCTAAGGTTAATTATAACTTAAAATATAAGTGTAGCAATAGAGTCGTTAAAACATATTGTATTATTTTTGACAAAGTCAGACGAATATATAAAGTTGTATAGGTATTAAAAAATAATCACTGTTTCCTAATTGTACAAAATTGCAACTGATTAACATGCATTTTGCGTCGAAATTATTGACATAATTAATTGCTTCTGTTAGCCATTAATAATTTAATATTCAATATAAAAATTTTTATAAAATAAAAATGGTTTTTAGTCACAACCACAAGATATAGTAATTAATTGTTAATAAATTATTATAAATTTCATACTTTTCAGGCAATAGTAATACCAAAGACACAATCATGCAGATAACTATCCAAAGCAACCTTCCAGATCCAATCAGCCACATGAAAAAAAAAAATATAATAACCTTAATCACCAAATCATCATAAACAATGAACCGACTAATAACTAATTTAAGAACTCGATTTAGACTAACTAAACAATGTAATGTGATTAACTAACTAAAACCTCAAGCCACAGATCAAATCAATCACAAATGCCAAACCAAGAGACGAAACAAATTTAAAATTCCCGTTTGTTTGTTTGTCACTCTCGCTTGTAAAATTCGTTAAATCAAATCAAATCGATTTCTTCAATCGAATTAAGTCCAATGGGACAAAAGCTATCAGCTTTTCACTAACGAACGAACGATGCGTCGATGCAAATGCAACCCTCTGTGCTTTAAAATTAAAAAAAAAAAAAAAACTATACTTGAATGCCACCACCGTTTCCCAATTCACGAGGCCTTAGTGCTGTAACTGCTGTTGTCTGTCTCAGAGACCATTTCTTGTTTTCACGGCACAAATTTACTTACAGTTTTACACTTGTTTACCTGGTCAGAAACTCAGATTCAATAACGTTGGAAATGATCAATAATAATCGAGTTGATGACCAGCTTTCAAATTGATATTGCAAAAAAAAAAAAATAAATAAATAAAAAAGAAAAAAAAGAAGATTATAAAAAGAGTTGCTTTTCTATGGATTGATTGAGCAACCTTTTTATTTAGAATCAGACTTAGAATCAGACGGTTTTTATCAAACCTTTTTTAATTGTATCTAAAAAAAATATCATGACCATCCGATTATGAAAAATGAATGACCCATATTTTATCCAATCCATAGCAGAATTAGCCTTATAAAAAAGTTATGTGAATAATAATAAATAAAATCAATGAGGGTTTGAATAGGTATATTATAATGGGAGTTCATAAGAGTCACATTTTATAATTAAGAAGAGAGAATAAATTGACGCATAGTATAATTTACTAGTAACGCAAACGATAGATTTCATATTAGTTTCAATGTGATTTCATATTATATACATGTTACTAAATATAGTTTTAATTTAAAAAGAAATGATAAATGAAAAGATTTCAAACTTCAACTGTTAAATATAAAGTACACCGTCAATATACATATTGGGTACAGTGCGGACATACATAAAAATATAACTGGTTCTCATCATTTTATTAAATGCTTTGCAATAATCTTCATATTCACAATTAATCTCTACAATTTCCCATACAAGTAAGAGGATAATCGAATATCAAAGTTAGAAGTTACACTATGATTTTTACAAATTCCAGACTAATACATTTTGAGATCAAGAGTCCGAATCTGCTTGTTATTCCAAACTCAACCGCTAGATCAAAATGGACGGACCGGATCGGCCCAGTTTAGATAATAGGGGGCATTTTCTTTTTCTAAATAAATCTGATCATTGATTTTAATCCGACGGTCCATCAAAAAATAACAGGGTGCTGTTATTCTATCTAGGATAATAAGGTGATATGAATTCTTAAGATCAAATCCTCTTTAAAATCATCAAAAATAAAAATAAAAAGTTAACAATTCAACATCAAATTTTTGACTGTCACTGGTAAAACCTCGTAAATCATGTACGTGCACAAATGTTTCCCAAATTCAGAGGTGACAGAATCCCTCCGAAACCACACAGACTCAACTCAACTTATCATCACTTTCTTTAATGCAAACAAACTGTGTGTTCACTCCATATCCCCTGCTGTACTGCATTGTGCAGTTCACAACTTCGGCCGTTGGATTGCCTTGAGATTCGTGCTAGGGCGGATCTTGAGACAATCCGAGGGCTGACGTTGTGAACTGCATAATGCAGTAAGTCAGGGGATGAGCACTCTGAGAACACAACAAGGGGCCCTCTTTGGCACACATTTACTACTCTACCACTCTTTATTAATATTTACTACTACCTCAGCTAAGTTTAATCCAAACATAACATAGCAGCATGTTGCGTTGTGTTGCCCATCTCCACATGTTTGGTTTGAACTTGAACTTGAAGTAGTAGCAGTAAGTAATTAGGGCTTTTTTTTTTTTTTTATTATCTCAGCTCAATGGCAGAAAGAATGGCACTTGGAGTTGGTGCCATGCTCTTCAGTCACTGTTCCTCCTGGTGAGTGCCATTTCACATTTTCACCTCTGTTGTTTTCTTTTCTTTTTTGTTTCTTACTTGGTTTGTCATGTTTGTTTCATATCATGAATGATTGAATGAATGGATGAGTGAATGAGACAGTTGGTCAAAGGCATTTGAAAGTTTGGTTGCAAAAGCATTCGAAAAAAAAAAAAGTTTGGTTGCAAATGTGTGCATCTTTTTGGAAATGGAAATGGGTACCATTTTTGCTCTCTTGTTGGGAGAGAAATGAGGTGTGTGAGTGAGTGAGACTCCATTGTTGTGTTTAGTTTTGAAGTACATTGGCAATGCATTTCAGCAAGTTTGTTACTTTCATTCATTTTTGTGGTATTTCTGTGCATTTTACAAAAAATGTACAATCATAGTTGATTTGATCTGATTTGATTTTCCTGGGTACCTCTTCTTTCATTTGTTCATAATGTTGATTGATGTGGTTGGTTTTTTTTTTATTTCTTTTTACTTCCCTTTTAGTTTCATTTTAAAATTTTAAAATGAATAAAAAGAAAGAATCTGTCTTTCAATAGGAGAAAAATGGGGGCTGTAGAAAGAACCTGTCTTTCAATAGGAGAAAAATGGGGGCTGTAGCCTTTTTGCAAACTTGTGTAAAACTTATCCTTTTGAGTCTCCTTTTAACCTTTTTGCTTTGACGGCTTTACCTCAAAATGACTTAAAAAAGGGTTCAAGGAAAGCAAGATCATTTAAAATTTGAGCTTTCCTCAAAATAAAATAAGAAATTGAACTTATATTTATTTATCAATTAGGTTTTAAGTTGTATTTCATTGTAATAGATCAATAATAAATTGGGTGGTATTTGAAGCATTTTCCCATTCATCAACCTTTTGGATTATTTATACCTTTTAAAAAGAGGCAAAAAGGAGCAAAACATTTATACTTTTGTGCAGTAGAGATAAGGGTGTATGTATACCAGATAACCAGAACCAATAATCATGCATGAAAACTGTATTTATTTGGTTTTTTTTTTTGGAGCCTTTGTTGCTCATTTGGTCCTGGATTTGTTGTTCTGTAATTAGATTTGCATCTATATGGTACTTGTCATTTTACCAGAAAATGCCATTTAGTATGAATGTAGTTCAAATCAAGAAAACCAATCTAAATGTTGCCCTTACAAGTAACACTGGAGAATTTCTGAATTTATTGAAGTTATTTGTTTCAGGTCAAGTAAGTAGCTTTGATGCAGAAAGTTCTGAAATAAGAGGGATAACTCAGCGAACATGGGTGACGTACGGCGCAACTCGGTTGACGCTCCTCTCACAAAAACTTTAGTTCAACTCAAGCGGGTCAGATCGCTACGCGACCCATCCACCTATTCGCTAAGCAAGTTTGCGACAACTCTAGAAAATGCTTGTTGGGACACCAATTCAGTTAATGGTGTCTCGTTAGACCTGACAAAAGTCGCGAATCAGTACATGAACGGAGGCTGCGTTGAGTCTGAGAACACCAAAACAACCGGCCATAAAACCGGTTACCATAGGAAGGCCAATGTGGTCAAAATCAGGGGCTTGAACCAAAATAGGCCCAAATTGGTACACAAGGTACGACCGCGCAAGTCGCTTGATTCCGCGTGTGCGCGTAATGCTAATAACTGTGCACCCAATTTTGTGGAAGAGGATGTGAATTTGTATGATAAAATGCAGCCAGAGTTGCTGGGGAAATGTACGAGTGGTAAGGGCACGCCTTCGAAGAAGAAATTGAGTTATCCAAATTTTCTCAAGGCGTCAGCGGCCATGAGTCGGGTTGGAAGCCCGTGCATTTCGGTAAGTGAAGCTCGCACTAATGGTACAGATGGTACACGCATCAGGTCGAATGATTTGGCGGGTTCGAATTTCAGTGGATGTGGCATAAGTTACTGTTGGTCTGTTGGTTCAAGATACCGTGACATGAATCCGTACTCCGACAGTGAGGACCTAGAGAGGCCTTTACTTAGTACTGTCGGTACGCCTACTGGTACTGAGGTGACATTTAAAGATGTTACCTCACTCGCTGGCACACCTCGGAGTTTGTGCCAGAAATTCAGGCCGAAAACATTCAATGATCTGATTGGCCTTAATGTAGTATCTCAATCTCTTCTGTATGCTTCTTGTAAGGGCAAAGTCGCACCGATGTATCTGTTTCATGGGCCTCGTGGTACCGGTAAGACCGCTACCGCTCGAATATTTGCAGCCTCTCTGAATTGTCTCTCTCTAGAGGATCAGAGACCCTGCGGTTTCTGTAGAGAGTGTGTTCTCTTGCAATCAGGTAAGAGCCGAGATGTCAAGGAAATTGATGGCATGAAAATAGACCGTTCCAGCAAGATTAAGGCCCTTGTGGCGAGCGCTTCGCTGGTACCGTACTCATCACGCTATAGAGTTTTCATAATCGACGAGTGTCATGTGTTACGAGACGAGGCATGGTCGGCTATTTTGAAGAGTCTGGATGAACCATATCGGCATTCAGTATACATCATGGTCACCTCCGACATAGAGGCAGTGTCGAGGTCGTATCTATCGCATTGTCAAAAGTATCACTTTCCTAAAATTAAGCCGGCAGACATAATGTATAGGTTGCAGCGGATATGTGTAGAGGAGGGCTGGGAATTTGAGAATGATGCACTCCAGTTGATTGCCGGGAAGTCAAATGGGTCGCTGAGAGACGCAGAGACGATGCTTGATCAGCTCGGTTTGCTCGGGAAGCAAATAACTGTTACTCTTGTTAACGAACTTGTGAGTTTTCTCTGAAATTCCAACCGCACTTCAGAAAATTTAACTGAGAATGCATCTAAACACGCATTTGCTCAATTGGTTCACAATAAGTTATTGCAGAATAATAACTTGGTTATTAAGTTTTTTTTTTTGTATTTGCAGTAAATCGCCACACACTATCTCAACAATGAAAATGCAAGAAAAAAAAATAAATAAAAAAAATGAAGAACTAAATAACAATGGTTTATAATGTAAACAGTAAAGCTATAATTAGTCTCATTTTTCTTTATCTTTATACCCCTTTGCATTGATGTTTTTATCAATTTTTTTTTTTTCAGAATGGATCGATTTCTGACGATGACTTGATTGAGCTTCTTGACCTGGCACTTTCATCTGACACAACTAACACAGTCCGAAGAGCAAGGGAGCTGATGTCGTCATCGGTTGATCCTCTACAGTTGGTGTCTCAATTGGCCAATCTCATCATGGATATTCTCTCGGGAAGGTGCCAGTCAGGACTCTCCGACATAAGCAAGAACTTCTTTGGAAGATATGCATGTAAATCCTCCTGTTTGTTCAAATTTCCTTCTGTTTCTCTTCTTCTTTCGTCCTTCTCCAGCATCTTAAATGTGATGAGCTTTGAAGACATTCTTATATTAAGCTTTAATTTTCTGACATAAGAATATGCAATTAATTATTAGGGTGACAGTTTCAATTAGAAAATACAAAAATTATAGGTAGAAATTGGGAGCCGGTAATCTGTAACTAGCTGGTATAAGAATTGATTAAATGCATTTTTTTGAATAGTTATTTAATACTGTTCTACCTGCTTTAGTGGCAGAAACAGGAATGAAGAGACTCAGACATGCACTAAAAATATTATCTGAAGCTGAGAAGCATCTGAGAGCATCGAAAAACCAGTCCACATGGGTCACTGTCGCTCTGCTCCAGTTTGGATCTGTCGAATCCTCTCTCCTTGAATCTAATGACATGCAATCGAGAGCTAGCTATTCTAGAGGTAAATATTTAATTGTCTATAATATAAATGAATTAAGGATTAGCTGCAATGAAATGAAAGAAATGATCTAAATTTGTGTGGGTTACCACTTTCAGTTGAAGCTTCAATGGACCAAAAAAATCATAGATAATTATTTTTCAAAATTTACTTATATTCCAGATTAAATAGAAAATAGCTCATGATCGGAGATATATCATAACTGATGCCTTAATCGATTCAATTGAACAAACAGATGATTGGGTTTCGAGGGATAATTTGAGCAGTGCTATATGTTATGCATGTTCCCATGACAAATCGAACTGCTCAGAGAGGCACTGCCGGCGTCTTAAGTTGGAAAATATTTGGAGGAGAGCAGTGGGGAAGTGCCAGTCAAAGTCTATTAAGAACTTCCTCAGAAAAGAAGGATACCTATCTTCTGTTCATGTGACTGAAGGTGAGCCTATTTAAAAACATCTATTAAACTTTTAGATATCAAGATCAGCAGATTACGTCAGATTGTTGCGGTCCGGTGATTTGGGGATTATGCAAAATTTGTAAATTTTTGTTTTCATTCAATAATTTTTAATGAGTCAGCCTGTTCTGTTGGGTCATATTTTGATGAATTTCAATCAGACGTGATTCATGTAATTATGTTGTTTCGGTCAGGGATGTCTATATAACATGACATTAGAAATGACGATACTTCGGAACAAATGATTTTTATAACTTATAAACCAAAAGTTCTTTTTCTAAATTCTTAGATTTGATAATGACATTATAATCTGAAATTTCAGAATTGGCTATTGCGGAAGTTGGATTTGGACACCCTGACCACCTGTCTAAAGCTGAGAAAATTCAAGGTCTAATCTCAACCTCCCTCCAACACGAGCTCGGTTGTGACGTAGAAGTCAGGTTAAAACTTATTTCTTCACCGTCAGTGTGCTATGATGCAAAATCAAAGAAACAATCTTTCAGCCTACTGAGCTGTTCAGGCCGTCAGCAGGACCTGTCAGATTCTGGTCTAACTGACATAGATGACCCGTCAAGACTCGTTGAACCAAGATCATCCCAATTCATGAAACTGGGCCCGGCAAGTGCAAGTGAGGATGACACCCAGAGGGCGGTTACCATGAAATCTACGCATTCGGAATCTGATGCAATGCCCAAAAGATTCATACTGCAAAATGAATATCGCAGCTGTAGGTCGAAGGCTATGAGCGAAGACGGTCAGTATGGCGCACATGTTAAAGAGCCAGAATTCCAGCCGAACTGCTTTGCGAGAACACGAAAGCTTTTGAAGTCTGACCGTGCTATTTGTCTGAGGATGCAAAGTCAGAATAAGGTCGGGCTGGCAGTACCAAAGAAGGATTACGAGATGTATTTCTATGCCTATGATCCAACTTACACGGATTGTTACGGGTCGAACTCGCAAGCCACACTCAGTTCGAGAGAGGAGAATTTGTAAGTGCTTTGAACTTAACATAATCATGTAAAGATTTGCTTGTTCTCATCATGAAGTTTATGAGATGTTCAGATTCAAAACAAATCTTATACCTCGTGCATTATGAATTTAACGTGTTTTATTTCGTATTAGATCGATGAAGAACTCCAGAACTGGCTCCATGTTATGTTGGAGAACTCCCAAGTATTCCATTTGAATGGCAATCTTTACTCCTTTTAAAGCAATTCCAGAAGAATTCAACACGCAAGTTTTCCTAAAGTCATTTTCTTTAGTTCTGCTTTGGCCTTCTCCGGTTGCCGCTCGGTTTCTGGTGCAATCCGCCTTTGACAATTAGACATGCAGAAAGGATGTGCAAACTGGATACATCATACATCAATATGGTAGACCAAAGTTAACCATTAACTGGAAGTGTTTTGGGGACCAAAAATTCCAACAAAAAGAACAGTTTTCGAGTTGTCGCACTTGTGCCGTATGTGCCTGGTCTTCTGTATAAGCCCTGATTGTACCATATTTTCTGTACTTACCCCTGTAACATTTTGATTTGTAGCAATTTTTTTTCTGCGAATACGCACTCTAGATCACATGCTTAGAATAACAGTTCGAATACTCTCTTGTTGTATGCTGGGGTCATTTCATTTGATCATTCAGAATTAGCACAACTGAGTATCAATGTAGTTAGGTGGTAGTATGGGCTCACCACTACCAAACTACTGCACATATCTACCACAGTATCAGCTGGTTAAAACAAGATCCTGAGAAAAAATTCAATATAAATTTGACATGCTGTAGCCAAATTCTAGAAGTATGCACAATTAACACAATGTATGAGTAATTGCTACTTGAAAGCAGAAAATTATTAAGAATTCCAGTCATAAATTCTATATTTCTACAGGAAAAACAGAGAATTATTGAAAATTCCAATCATAAATTCTATGGATCGACGATTTCCCAGGTGGGAACATCCCAAAACTAAATGAACAAAATAGGAAGAGAATTAATATCTTATCCGAGACCAATTAACAAAGTACCCAAAACTACAAATTGGATATCGATTATAAACAAACAACAAACGTTCACGCAACGCAAGTCACGGCATCTACAAAAGACGGCAAAACCCAATTGTGCTTCACAGCATGCTCCACGTACTTGCCATACTTCTCAGCAGCATTTGGCACGTCTAAACTCAAGTCCTCGAGGGACTCCCTAACTCTAGAAAACCCATTGCTCATCTGGTTAATAGTAATTAACCCCTGGTCAAAACATTCTGCTAACAGATCCAGCATTAACATGTCAAGCTTCTTCTCCATTGCCATTACAAGAGCCTTCTTAACCACCTCGTGGTTAAAAAATGGCCTGGCTATATCACGAATGCAGCGACATGCTTCTTTCAAGTCACCCCCAGCGGCATACTCTTCTAGAAGCTTGGCTACTTTGTCCTTGGCATCTTCCACTTGCCAACCAGTACCACCACCCCAGCACCTAAGAATACGCTCACCGGCATGGCGAGCTGATAGCAGCACACGCGCCATGTGTGCCGTTTCAGAACCGATACTGTTAGGTCTCAGTTTTTTGCTTATTTCATCTAGGTTTAAGGGAACCAGTACCTCATCAACGACTGCCCTAGCCAGAAAAAGAGCGAGCTGTTTAGGAGCATCTAATATGTCAAGAGAGGTGTCCTCAACCGATCTCAGCAGCATTACAAACCCCTTCACCATATCCTCAGACGAGAACAACTCCATGCTTAAAGAGGAGAGAAGCACTGACGCCATCTCCTTCTCTCTGTCCTTCCTATCCATAGCTATAGTTATAAGCCTCTTGATAAATATAGGCTTGTACAATGGGGCTCGCAATTCTTCTAGGCTTCTGATTAGCTCTGGCACATCGTCAGAGAGGAAATACTCTTTTATTATCTTCACACACTCTTCCTTGTACCTTTTCAAAGTGATCTTCTCTTCGTTAGAACTACCATTTGAACTAACAGAGTCAGGGTTCACATTCTCAATCCAGCCAGCAGCACGTGCTTTCTCTAAAAGATGTTCAAAGGTACTTTTAGCTGAAGGGACGTCCAGAGATAAATCATCCAGATTTTCACTCAGACGAGAAAATCCCTTTGCCATTTGACTTGTATTAATCAAACAATCTTGCACGGATTTCTCAAGAAGTTTCAAGATTTGTGCCTCTGTTTGCGGTTTCTCAACGGCTATGGTTAGGGCTCGCTTCACCACTTCATGGTGATAAAAAGGAAGCCCCAGTTCTCTCACACATCTACAAGCTTCTGCCACATCTCCACCCTCAGTATATTCATTCAACAGATCTGAGATTTTCTTCTTGACCTCCTCTACTCCGGTGCGAGTTGAACCACCCCACTTACCTGCAACTACTTCTGCATGATGTGGCACAGAAAGGTAATTCTTTTCTGCCACGTGCAAAGCTTCCAAGCCTTTTGAGTTGTCCGGGAGAGATTCTCCAGCCCGAGCAAGAAAAACAGGAGGAAGAATTTCATCGATCACTGCACGTGCAATAAAAATCGCCAGCAAATCGACGACATTAGGTATATCCACTGACAGGTCATCAGCAGATTCTAAAAGGTTCATGAACCCTAACTTGATGTGAGAGGGGGTCAGCGTGTCATTATAGAGGGAAGATAGAAGAACTGAGGCCATCTCTTTTTCCTTCTCATGCCCATCCATAGACATGGAAACCACCTTTTTGACAAAGTAGTGGTGGTGTTCTTCTACCCCAAGGTCGACCAGCTCAGAAGCCACCAACTGGACATCACCAGTTGAAAAATACTCAGAGATGATTGTTGCCATGCTTCTCTTGTAATCATGGCATGATGGAGAAGTGTGGAAGCCATTTTCAACCTGAGAACAACATACTTGTTAAAAAATCAATTAAGTTGAATTATTAATTTCACTTCTATTTTTTGCATAGAGAACTATGATTTGTACCTCAGTAGTGACACCCAGATTTCCATTTATTTGATTAGACACATCTGCCAAAAAGAATAAAATACTGTAAGCCTTTCAGAATTTAACTTTTCGCAAATAGAAAGTGCGCAACATGCCAAATTGATTGCTTCACATGGAAATTGCACCAACACATGGGAAACAAATTGGCTACTTTAAGTGGTAGTCCTTTAATGTTGCAAGGTATAACATATTCTGAGTATATTGTTTATAAAATAATTAAATACCCATTCCTAAGTTCGACTAATTCAACCAACAAAGCAATAGAGATCTGCAATGTGTCAGGATACCATGAGGTGTGATTTGCAAACGGGATTCAATTTTTGTTTGAGCTAATTGGGTCACAACATCCACAGGATAGTTACTGTCTTACAAATTTATACATAATACATAGCAGAAATACTGCAGTGTATTTGCCAGTTTTATCCTCTTTGGCTAATAAAAGATTGGTCCCAGTATAAAACAGTGACAAAGACAACAGTAATACCATACACTAATTGTTCACTCAAAAGGTGAACTAGAAACCATCAGCATTTACCAAAGATGGACAGGACCACCTAAATCACACAAAAGCAGATATATATCATTAAAAAAAAAAAAAATCTATTCTGACCATTGCATATGGGGTTGTGCCTGAGAGCAATGCCATTGGCAGCAGGCTTCCCTCCCGTAACAATTCTCAATTGGAAATCCGACAAAATAGCCGTCGGGGACCTTGGAGGGGGAGGCAAAACCTCATCTTCTTGCTGAGCCGACATCCCTGCAATTCAAACTATCAGAAACGCATCCTACAACTTGAAACTTCAAGAAACAATAACAAATTCAACACTCTCAACTTTTTCTCCAGCTCCACCCCTAACGATCGACTCTGGTTGCTAAAAGAACAAACATTTTGCCAACACATAATCCAATTGTAAATCTTAGGTACCAACCCCATTGCAACTGATACATGTCCAATTTCTACAATCGGAAACAATTTACAAGCTTTCAGCATAATCACAGCATTATACTAACATTTCAGCCCCCTCAATCAAATACTGCATTTATGTATAAATACTGCATATATACATAAGGCTAATTCTGCAATGGATCGGATGAAATATGGACCGTTAATTTTTATAATCGGATGGTTATGGTATGTCTTTTAGATACAATTAAACAATTAAAGAGACATGTTTGATAAGAAACGTTCGATTCAAGATGAAAGGTTGCTTAGCTGATCTACAGCATAACCACTCCATACATAAATTATCTTGAATCATATCCTCCAATTATAATTGATTCAGAAACTAACTATTCTCAAACTCTCATTACCAGAATGAAACGACAAATCTAATTAAATTGGACATGCAATCTTCCTATCTTCCTATCCTGCTACTATCTAACTCAAGAACTATTCTTGACAGTCTCGATAAACCATGCCACGAATCAATAACGAATCGCAATTCGATTTCCGATTCCTCACCTCACGGATCGGGGAGAGATCGAGGGAAGGAAGGAAGTGAGAAAGAGAGAGAGAGAGCGCGAGAGAGAGCGAAATCTCCTCCGAGTCTCTCGTCGTCGATCCGACCGAGAGGGAGCGCGCTCCTCTCCTCCCCTCTTCTCTCCTTCTCCTCCTCTTCCTCTCGGCGCGTCGCTGATCTCTCCTCTCCTCTTCTCTCCCCTTCTCTTTTAATCTAAAGCAGGAAACAAGTTTGTTACTTTGTTTCCCCATTTCCATCCCTCGGTTTGATCTCATATCCCCTGATGCACTGTATGGTGAAGCTTGTAATATGCACCGTTGGATTGTCTGAAGATCCGGGTAAACGCAGATCTTGAGACAATCCGACGGTTTTTATGGTGATATGTAACGTACGGAACTTCAGGGGATAAGCACTCGATCTATAGGGCGGTTTTATCCGGACGGCTCATTTCATCTCACATCCCCTGCTGCCTTATATCTCTCACCCAGCATACAATCCGTTGGAGTGCGTGGAGATGCGAGTAAGCACGAATTTTGATGCAATCGGACGGAGCATGTTATGGTATGGAAGAATATTATGCAGGGGGGATGTAGGGGATGAGAACGTTACGGCTTGTGGGACACGTCACGATGGCATGTGTCCTGTCCCGGCAGGTTCGGATCTCGCGCTTGACTCGACGCGGTGTACCGATTCGGCGCGATGTCAGCCACAATAGGTGAGCAGGTGTTTGTGGAACGGGTGTGGGGGGAGTGCTGTACAGATTTGGATGACCGCCACGTTGGTTCCCTCTACGGCACTGCGGTTTTGACAATAAAGGACCGGATCGGACGGCGGAGAAGCGAGGAGGGTGGTTTTTGACTGGAGGGAGCATGGGATCGGACGGTGCAGAATGGTTGGATGGTTTTTGAGGGCATTGGTACCTTGGTACATTGGTACCGGGGGATGGTATATACTTTGTAGATGCTTTTTGAGGACCTTCTCTTTTTCCTTTTTCTCTTCTTTTTGTTCTTCTTTTTTATTTTTATTTATTTATTTATTTTTAACTAACAGACAACGCATTCGTTTGTCATATTATTTACTCCGAGATTTTGGAATTTACAAAAAAATTATGATTTAATTTGTACATTTAAATTTCCAAGCCTACAAAATTCCAAATCCTTTAATGCAAATAAACTAACAAATTCTCAAGCCTAAATCTTCTTCTTCTTCTTCTTTTTTTTTATCAACTTTACCATATCACTGGCCTCAATGTACATACTTACCGTACGTACTGAAATCATTGTGGTTTAATTTAAAAAATTGGTGAAAAATTGTTAAAATAAATTCACTTAAGTTTCTTGCCACGATTATACCATCATTCTAACTATCTTGTAATGAGACATATCAAAGTTGCTATATTTCCAAAATAAAAATACATACCATGAAAAAAAAAAATAGGAAAATTAAACTTAGATTAACGATAACTAAGTAACTAACCCAACACCAGATTTCCATTTTTTTCTTAGGCAAAAAGGGTTAAAAAAAAAATTGCAATGTTAATTAATTAAAATATTTAATACCTTTTCTGCAGGTTAACAATCAGAAGTCGATGAACAGCAGATGAACCTTTCAATTCAATTTCTTCAATCTATGATGTACGCCAAACATGGAAGAACCGCATGCATCATCCTTTTCAATGCTGCTGCATCACCTCAATGTGATGCAGCCATTAAATTAAATCTGATCAAAACTCAAAACCAATAATGCTCTTATGAGCTAATAATAATTCTCTTTCTTTTTTTTTTGTTTTTGTTTGGTATTCCTCTCAAGATTTTGAAAGATAATAAGAATAAGAGCTTGTGTGTGTGCACCACCGTTGAAACACAAGAACGGAATTTTCTAAAATTATGGTTGGTTTTTGCTGCATCTGTTTTCCGCAAAAGATTGTACCCGTTCAAGTTGGATATTGCAAGGATTTTTATCTAATTTTGAAAATTCAAATTTGTTACCGAAGTGTGAAATATTCCTCTTTGAGATTTTTTTTTTTTAAATTTTTATGGAGAGGAAGAAAATATATTTTCTTAATTAAACATATATTACTTGTCTAATCGGCTATTTGCATTTATTAATTTAATCCCTTGGACCCGAATTTTTTTAATTTTGGCGATTTATAAATTCCAGTCTCAACATGTAACTAATTTTCGGTCTATTCTTGTTTTTATATATTTTTTCTAACCAAGTTTCAAAACGTTCTTGAATATTAACTCTAGTTTTAAACGCATGAGTTCAAAAGTAAAAAAAAAAAAAATCAGAGAACTATAATTGCATGCATTTTAAAAATCAGAGATATATATAAAAAAAAATTTGAAAACAGTATAATTTTATAAAATATTTGAAATCAAGTATATATTAAAAAAAATTTCCTCACATGACCACATGTGGGGTATGTTAAATAGTCGGCAGCAAGCAAATAATATTAATCTAGTCCTTATTTAATTTGCTAATTTTCATTGGATTATCTTTTATTTTGTGACAGGAGATGTAGGATAAGATAAGAGGAAGATTCTGAGGGCAAAGGTCAACTGCTCTTTCGGTTTTGATTGAGACAACAGACAAGCTTTGCAATACCAATACTGTATAAAAAAAATAAGATAATGAGATGATAAAAGGATATGTACAACGTTTTTTTTTTATTTTTTTCTGATATATATTATCCAAGAATTAAAGTGATGTTAGGTTCCTTTGCGCAACAGTAAGGGGACATCCATGTACATATCCTCAGTTTAATTAATTTAATTAGGATATGTAATTAGATGGTTCCTCATGCAAATAATAAAACTCATAAATTTGATTCATTAAAACAGTTTCAAATTAAGAGCATTTTTTTGTTAAGTTGGATTATCAAACATAATTTAAGAAGGCGAGTTCTAATAGATTTTGAGCTTCCGTTCGGTTTAACCATGAGCACAGAAAATGCGCCTTAATTGAAGTCCTGGTGCAAGTAGATGGAAGTGATGTTAAGCGGGTATTAGCCCATTTTGTAGAAAATGTTCATGACGAAAGTTTTGATCCGTGAACTGACATTTCTGGGTATGAAACTATGAACTGGGCCTGATGATTCTGGTACTGAGTTGGGTCAGATTCAGGTCAAAACCATGATAAGAACTTAATGGATTTATTATACTACATAAAACTGTATTTAATTTAGTTTAGATTCAAAGTTCAAACAATTAAAATAGATGGCAAGAGTACATCAACTCCACCCAAAAGAAAAAGAAAAAATGGAAATCCATTACAGACTGATAATTTGGAAAAATGAGGCACCATTAATTAACATCTGTTTCAATCTTCTCCGTGTGGGAGTTCGCAGATTCAAAATCCGGATAGGGATCTTTTATAGACATTTAAATTTGAGTGGCTTGACCCTTATATTTATCTCAAAAAAAAAAAAAACATCAGTTTGAATCTGTCATAAACTGATATGCAATAAGAAGCCAATAACTCTATAAAAACAGGTGCATCTCCAGATTTACATAAGCCAGTAAAACTTTACATGGATTAGAAGTACTCTATTCATGACTTGTCAAGAAGGTTTTCTAGGTATAGATTCAAAATGTATCTGCCTGTGGACTGTACATCGAGCCGTTTCTCGCTCGGTTCGTACTTGCCCTTGCGAAGCTGGTACCGATGGGTTACCGCCGCAACCGTGTACGTCCGGTCTTCTATGGTGACAGTTTCTCCACAATGAATGTTCTGTGCCAAGAAACACAACCGTTGCGATCAACAATGCCAGAGGAGTTAGTTACACAAATGTGTATGATATGTCATTAATATTTTGCTTGAAACACGAAGTTTCGAGATTCTCGTTTTGATCCCTACACAATCTGCACTACTTTACAGTGCCCTTTTTAGATTTATGTTTAGCATAGATTTTCCTTTAATTTGGAAGCCTGCATTGTTTATTTTCATTTCTCATATAAAAGGAGAATAAAATCTTAACTAGTGCTAACTAATACAGACTGAAATTTGCCCGTATTTCACCCGGTCTTTTGTTTCACAAATGTTGAGGTACAGATCAGAACTGAACTGTAAAAACTTTCTGATGAAGAACAAACTTGTGCAATTTCAATCAGACTGGCATGCAAAATCTTAAGAAATTTGTTTATCATCTCATTTAACTGTAATTTTTATAATTTCAAATTAGTTCAGGGGGTTCAAGCTATCATTCATTGTAGGTTCTAAATTAAACAAAAAAAAAAAAAAAGAATTCACTTAAACTGCTTATATTGATTAGTTATAACAATTACAAATATCATCTGAGGCAGCAGAAAGTGATAGATAATGAGAAACATCTAGCGTCCATTGAAAAACCATCCATACGTCTATAGGCGTGTATAGAATGTAACATATATATCCCGAAATGTATCAGATACATCCGAAATGTAACCTATAGATACTATGGATGGTTTTTCTATGGACGCTAGGTCTTACTCATATATAATAAGCCAGTTTTCTGAGTTTCTGGCAGATAATAATGTATGGTACTGAGTACTGACTGGTACAAAACGGTACAACAGCAATTCTGATATTGATCTGGTACCAAAATTTCTTCTTTTCCCCCCTTTGAAAGCCCCACAAAAGCAATTCTCCAAACAGTTAATTATCCATAAGAGCAATCAGAAGCTCAGAAAATTCTGAAATATATAACAAAAGTTCAAAATGCAAAAAAAAGAAGAAAATAAAAGAAAAGAAAGACATACATTCGGGAAGCAGCGGATGCCGAGGTTCTTTGTGGGAGGCGTAACGTCGACAACCATGAACGGATGATAGTCTCGATCCCGGTCTCGGTCTCGGTCCCTCTTCCTGCATTCTATCCTGTAGTAGAAACGTGGCTGAACAAAAAACAAAAATAACAAACAAAGAATTATGTGATAAACAAACAAAAACAAGGAAGCATCAATTGAACAACACAACACAAAGAATGAGTGAACTTGGATGAAAATCAGGGTCTGCTTTTCTGATCCGGCGGTCGGTATCGGTTGTCGCACCGATCTCAAATTACTTCGGTATTTGCTGCACCCATCTCAATATACATCGGTGTTAACCAACCGTCGGATCAAGAAAAGCAGGTGATCCCGATCCAATGAACTTGGCAATTATGGGCAAGAGGCATGACTGATACCTTGCTGTATGATAATGGAGCAGAAGCCATGGCCATTGTTGGCAGATGCAGAGAAGGCAAAGAGTGATTTTTATTGAGTCTCAAATTTGTGGTGATTGATTGATTGAGCCATGAGGAACACAAATTTCTTAACCAAAAATCTGTTAGTACAACCCAATAAAATTCTGTGTGGCAAGTCAGTAAGTCACTTAGAGCAGTCAGTTGTCAGAGTTGCACCACACGTAGAGCAATTATTTGTGCCTCATTGGATCTTGAATTTGACAGATTTGTGCATATGGCCCTTTGTAGCAAAAAAGGCCCAAAAAACTTGATTTGGTCAATTTTCAAACAAGCGTGGGCTTTTTTTAAAGGCTGATTCTTTTGGGGAAATGGAAATCATCTTTAAAACAAAAAAATTGAAGGATTTTTTTAACTTTTTCAAGTTTCAAAACATCCGAAGGTAAGCTTTACATCTTTTTTTTTTTGGGCTGCAGAATTTCAATTCTTTTTAGTTCGTTTTGGATATATGTATGTATTTAATTTTAAGAGGGTTCTAATGCCATAAGATGCCATAAACTTACTTTTTCATTTATATTTTAAAATTGTGCATTCAAATTTTAAATTAAAAACCGTTGATATTATTTATGTTATGAAAGATGTATGTATATAAAATTTTTATGAAATTTGTAGTTCATTTTGTACTAGATTAAGTGGGTTAAAGATGGATGTATAAAAATTAACATAATTTAGGAACACATTATTGGAGCTGTTCATATAATTCAGATCACACGTTTGAGATCAAAAGTTGATAATATATTGCACGTACACATATCTTTGATGAACCAATAATGAGTAATAATAATAGCTTCCTAATAAAGTTGGGTCATGTTCAACTCAACTCAACCCCCCACAAACAAACATTCAACCTAATAAAGCAATAACAACAACAATAATAATAACCCCAATTGCTAAATCCAAGTTAAAGCAAAGTGAAATAAATTTAATTAGGCATGCAGGCATGATTTATTGACAACTCAGAAGCAGACCAATTCCATGTTTAGAGCCCCCAAATAAAAAAAAATCCCTTTGTTAACACTCCAACACAACACAAGACCCCACAAGGCCACAACTACTCTTTTCCCTTGTATATATTGTCACTGCAAATTAAAGTGCATTTCTAGACCAGAGACCAAACCATTGATTATATTATAAGGGAGATGATAATTGTCCCTCTTAAAAATCTCTATTATCCATCCCCCAATATATTTTTGTTAAAAATTCATTTTGACATACAGTAAACACATTTTAACGGTCATAATGCGTATTCTAAACCATGCAAAGACTCATACATGTTTTATGGAAAAGAAAATAATAAAAGAAAATTCACTCAAATTTTGAAGAGCATGAAAGAAAAAGAGATAATATTAACCAATTTAACATGGGCGGTGAATAAGGGAGAAAGTTAAAGGGACATAGATCATTTCTCATATTATATATAAGAAAATGGTAGATAAGTCCCTAATTCATGAAACAAACCATGTACCAACCTTGATTATAATAATAAATCACCCATGATTGGCTCTCTAACCGACCTCAAATTAAAGTCATTGTGTTGCATTGTCAGCAGCACCTCTTTTAATTTGAATGTTCTAATCCGAATGCAATGCATTATTGGGTCTGGATCTTGTAATGGGTTTAGAATTTGGAACTTTAGATTATCCTTACTAATAATAAAAGTATATTGGAAAAAATGACATGAAAGGGCTATCCTCACATCTGAGCCGTTGATCATTTCTTCGATAGATCAGAACCGTTGATGTATGTTAATGCCTGTTGATGTTCTCAGCCCATTAAAATTAAGACCCATATAAATTATCTCAAATTAAAGCCCATTACGTATTATCGTAAAAGTTTATTATAAGAAATAATAATTTCACCTAAAGCAAGGAGTGAGCTTTTTTACTAGTCCATTACAATGGAAATTGACATAATGACATACACTATACATATTCATGAAGAGAACAAACTATACATGATTTGCATACCTCTTTGAAAAATTAGAATTCTATTTCTCATTTGATAGGGTGTAATTTCATTTTGAATATGGTATGTACTCCTAATAAAAAGGAGATTTGATTTTTTGACATGAAAGTTCTATCTTCCCCAAAGAAGAAACCTCAGCCGTTAATTGTTTACTTAGATTGATCACCACCGTTGACGTACATTAATGTCCTGACCTATTAAAATTTTAATCCCATATTAGTTTCCTCACAAAAAAAAAGCTTTCGACCCTTTATTATAAGATATAATAATTTCAGCCCAAAGCAAGACCTGCACTCTTTAAGTGTACATACATTGCTTTGGGCTCTTCTAGTACGTACATACATACATTAGAGTCCGTATCTGCTGCCATTATTTCCAATGGCAGGACCCTGCCATAAGTCACTGACAGGTGGGACCCACAAATGGCAGGGTCCACCTGTCAGTGTCTAATGGCAGGGTCCTGCCATTGGAAAATAATGGCAGCAGATACAAAATCACATACATTATACATACTAGCATTGCATGTCATGATTGAATGTTCAAGTTCTAACATATGCTGACCTCGATGATTTGATTAGGACCAAACACTGAACTTAAATTTCAAAAGAGAAGCATCTTGCGTCTATTAAAATACTGTCCAAACGTCTACAGACGTACAAAAGATGTAACAAATGTATCCCGAAATATAACAAGTACATCTCAAAATGTAACCTATGAACACTATGAACAGTTTTTCTACTAACGCTGTGTATTACTCATTTTCAAAATACAAATTTCTACATACCCACTATGTGTGGATCAGAGTTCTAATTAATGCAACCATATCAGTATGAATTATACACAAACCAATAACCCAATCCAACACAAGAGCCGCCCTGCACTTGATAACTATTTGAGTATGTATTATCTGCATGTTCTCACTTCTTACTAATAAAATCACAGAACCGACCCTACCATGTGCAGCCGGCAGCCCCAAGGATCCCTTAAGGGCGCCACAAGAGACTCCACCGGCACCAACTCTTATTTTACTTGAAAACATGTAAAGTCCATCCATTCACTGACTCCTCTCTCACAATCTGACACACTCACATGCACCTATGTGCTTGTCACGGTTGCATGAATGTTTACTGAAAACCGTAGTGTATCTGTTTACTCAAAAATGATATATGTTGATCGGTAAGATATATATAAATGTTTAATTAAAGTGATATTTGTTTGTTGAAAATACGTCGACCGGTGGATAGATAAAAAGGATGGTCGTTGGCTATTACTCTATTTTATTTGCAACTCTAGTCCAATGCCTTTCCCTTCCCCTTCTTTAGCCAGCAAAACACAATCCCTCCAAAGCCTTGAATTAAACCAACTCTATTCTTTTTATGAGATGTGTTGTTAATTGTGCTTGGAGCCTTATAATAACATCTTGCTAGTTACACTCCGTGTGAATTTGATGTTATGTTTTTCTTTAGTTTTCTAATTGGTGTTGCTTTGAAATGTTATAAATAAAAAAAAAAACTTCATCAACATAAAACATTGTTGGTTTCCTGTATTATTTTCCTTATATTACACAATACTTGGTATAAATATTGTTATATATTTTAGCTATAAAATCCTAACTAGTATCTAAATTTCATGAGTACAATATTAGTTTCTCAATACTCATAAAGTTAATTTTCAAATTGAAATTGAAATGATCATATTAATTGGCAAGCATAATTAAACAACCAAAAAATTTTTTAAAAAAAAGTTGGAAACAAAATTTGTAAACCACACATTTAATGAGGTCTAAGTTCACATATGAGACCAACAAACCAAAAAAGCCTCTAAATATTGGTCTACATTCTTTATCCCTCTCCTGTTTTGGGACAAAAAAAAGGGAATACCGCATGCTCTCTAGTCTCTACATGACAAGTTCCCTTTAAACAAGTGCACGCTTCTAAAGCTTTGTCCCAATCACTCCCTGCCTATAAATAAACCAACCCAACAATCAACAAAGCATACAAGTTACAACCACCAATTGAGAAAACAGAAAAAGAGAGTTAAAGGAACACAAAAAAAAAAGAGACCCAAAATGATCAAATTGAGGTCCAAGAAGTTGTTCAAGAGGAGCTCCAAGAACAATGCAGGAACCAACAATGCCTGTACTGGTACTGGTACGCAGACGGGGGAAATCGAGTGGGAGGTGCGTCCCGGAGGGATGCTGGTGCAGAAGAGAGTGAGCGGTAAGGGGGACGGGGAAGTGATCAGAGTGCGCGTCTCGACTGGCTCGGCTTGGCACGATATCTCCATTGGTGCCACTTCCACTTTTGGTATGTAGAGAATATGTAATATATGAAACCTTTTAATTCGTTGCATTGTTTATTTATTATTATTTTTTTTACAGATTATTGCATTTTTTTTCATAATATAATGATGCATTTTTCAGTGTTTATGTGTTGTTTCTGGTACAATTTTTTCAATCCTGCTTGTCTGCTTGATCATGAGAAAGTACATATCTTTTAGTATAGTTGAAGCATGTTTACTTTTTTTTTTTTTTTCTTGTATTATAACTTATAAGATAATTTCTTTGTTTAAAAAAAACTCTGTTCCTCAAGTAACTAATAGAATCAAAATGCATGATTAGGCACTAAATCATAGAACTATTTTGAAAGTACAAAATATCTTAATTTTGCTAGTTCAGTATTATCTTTATTATATATATATTGTAGGAGAAATTACAAGGAATAAATTTTTATTGGATACTCATCTTAATTTCAATTACTTTTTCTAACTATTTTATATTATAACATGTATAGTTGTGAGTTAGTATTTCAGTGATAAAATAAGACTTGAAATACCTATATATTCCATCAAATAAAAAATTAATTGAAGAGCATTAATTAAAGTAACACGACAAGTTATAACAACCACATCAATATATATAATATTTTCGATCATTAAAATGTGTATTAGTTGGCCATAGTACCGGTCTGCATGATATATAGTACACAATTTCATGTATTTAATGAAGAAAAAAAAATATAATTCCTTCTTGAAAAATAATATTGAATGTACTACGTAGTTTCTAGGAAGATCACTTTGTAAAATACCATTTCACATTAATTTGTCAAGGAAGCATATGTGAAAACACCGGGCTTTAAATAATATTAGTGCATATATTAATAGTATTATAGTACTATATCCTTACTCCTAATAAAATGAGATTGAATTTTTTGACAGAAAGTTCTATCTTTTCTAAGGAATAAATCTCAGTCGTTGATTGTTTACTTAGATTGATCACCATTGTTGACGTACTTCAATGTTTCAATCAAATAAAACTTAAGGCCTATATCAATTTTCTTAATTTAAGGTCATTACATATTATCTTAAAAATTTATTATAAGAAATAATAATTTTAGTCCAAAGCAAGACGTAGGCTCTTTTCTAGTATATTAAAATTGCATACAGTTTCTTCTCAACATATTGAATATTCCATGAAAGATATTTCTTACTTGTTGTTGAGTAAAAGATGAGGTTCAAAAAAGCACACAAATTATGGGGATATTTACTCAACAAATTGTCCATTTTTTTTTTTTTTTTTAATGCAGGGGAGTTGAAAGTGGTGCTGTCAATGGTGACAGGTCTGGAGCCAAGAGAGCAGAGGCTCCTGTTCAAAGGCAAGGAGAGGGAGAATGAGGACTATCTACACATGTTCGGGGTAAGAGATGGAGACAAGGTCCTGTTACTAGAGGACCCAGCCCTTAAAGAGATCAAGTTGAAAAAAACCATGGCAGCAGCAGCAGCAGCAGCCCAAAAGCCCATAGTTTCAGGCCCATATAACACTCCCATTAAGGTCTAATTGTAATTTGGGCTTTTTGGGCTTTTGGGCTTTTTGGGCCTCTTTGGTTCTGTGTTTGTTTAGTACTAACATGAAGAGGAGGTATTATGGTATGGGCCGAAAGGCTTTTTTTTTTTTTTAGTGTAATTTGTGTAATTGGGTATGTGTGGGCTAATTAAGCAAGCAAGCATGGTGTAGAATTTTGAGTGGGGTGAGTACTGAGTAGCCTGTGAGTTTCATTCCCTTGTTGGTTTTTTAATGTAAGAGGAATGAAAGCTTTAATTAATGGACACTTTGTTACTTTGTTTATTTCTGGTGCTTGACTACTTTTACATGTGTAAATTTCTCTAGTAAATAATAATGATAATTTCAATTCTTCTATGCAGTGAAATCTAATAATTATGCAATAAAATATAATAATTATGCAGTGAAACTCAACTCTTTGAATCAAACTTATTTTTTAATAATCAAGTCGCAGTTCAATATCCGGTTCAGCGAATTTTAATCGGTTCATGACCACTTCGTTCGGTTCACTGTATCATTTCCCTCTTTTTCTATTTATTTCATCGTCACACTTTTTTTATGCACACTATATAACTAATTATGCATGTAAATTTATTTATTATGCATACATAATTACATATTCATTTAGTATGCAATATATTAGTTTTAGGCTGCATGTTACAACTTACAAATACTATATGCAAATAAAACCATCCATTATGCACTCAAATTTATTTAGTATGCAACGTATCGGTCGTAGAATCATGTTATTAAATATTATTTTATGTAGGCAAAAATGCTTAACATACAAATTGTTTAATGTTTTTAAGTTCAGCAACTTAGTTTTACATGCATAAAAAAAAAACTTTTACTGCATAATAAACAGATTTACATACATAAATCAGGAGTGCTGAATAAGTTTGACTGGTCAAATCATCTGTATGTATGAATGACGAGAGCTCCAATGACATCTTTGTAACATCTCCAAATTTTAAACAAGCAACACCAACACGGGTCCTTCTCCAATTTATATCCTCTGAAGCGCAGTACTTCAACTGTTGGATCTGCTTTGAGATTCGTGCAACTCAATCTCAAAAAACCCCTTATAATCTGCATAGTTGATTCTTTTTTTTTTTTCTTTTTTTTTTGATAAATTGCGTAGTTGATTCGCCTTCTCGCACTGTCGCACACTGTCTGTCTGTCATGTGGGATCCACCGGCAGGCAGGCAGGCGGCGTCTGATTCTATCATTTTATTTATTTTCCAGTACAGTATTCCGATAAAAAACCGCGTTCCTAATAACTTCCTAAAATAATAATATCGTATTCGTATACAATTAATTAAAAGGTCGGCTCGGCTGGAACCCAATCCAAATCCAATCCGTTTCCCTTCTCTTCCTTCTCCGCGCTCTCTCCTCTCCTCTCCTCTCCTCTTCCCTTTTCCTTTTCTTGAAACGGAAGGAAGGAAGAGAAGAAGCGAAGAAGAGAAGCGAAGAGCGTTTCGTCTGCCTGCCTAGGGTTTTCTCTCTCTTCCGCCCGACGGACGGCTGCCCGCTTCTCCTTCTCCTTCTTCTTAGCAGCTTATTCACCAAGGTTTTGTTTTGTTTTGTTTTCCCCTTTCCCAATCCCCTCCCCTCCCTTTCGTCCTGTCCTGTGCTGGCTAGGGTTGATTGCAAAATCAATCGGAAACATTGCGTTCTGTATTGTATTGTTTAGGAATCATGAGTTTTATTGTTAAGTCTTGTTAGATGATGATGTTGAATAAGGATGATGTTAGAAGGTTTCCCCTAATTCCTACAACCCTGCTCGAATTGAAATTTGAAACCGAGTGATTGTTGTTATTTGTGCAGCTTGGCTAACTTGGCTTGGCTTGGCTTATTGTTATAAAAATGGCACATATCGCAAGTACAGTAGGGGCACCATGCGCATCTCCGGTGCTGCCTCCGCTTCCCGCTAGACTAAATCGAGGTAAAGAAACCGTTGTCATCAAATTGTACCCTTCCCTTAAATCTTATTATCCATGAAAGTGCCATGTGACATCTGGTTCTTATTGATTGCATTGAACCTTATGTTTTATGCAATTCAAGTGCCAGAGTTGTTCTTATATGGATCGGCTAAGCAACCTTTCATTTAGAATACGGCGGTTCTTATCAAACATTTCCCTTTAATTGTATCTAAAAGACATATCATAACTGTCCGATTATGAAAAATGAACGGCCCATATTTCATCCGATCCATAGCAGAATTAGCCCAAGTGCCAAGTGACATGAAATTGTTTTTACATCTGTTTTCAGTGTTATCTTTCACTTTGTTTCTCAATGGTTTGCTTATTGTTATTTGTATTTGTTTCAACTAATTCTGGAGCAGGGAGAAAAATTTTGGCACTTCATGCTTCAAGTCCAAATTCAGTTTCATTTGCTAGAGGGATTCCTTCTAAAGCTAGGTTGCGAACAACTATAACGGTAAATGTTTTTTTCAATCATAGAATTTTTGTCACACCAGGTACTTAATTGGAGTAAAGTAATGGCATAATAGCACTGGTCATCTTGTATTTGGAACTAATCTGGCATAATAGCACTGATGTAGTGTCTGGAAGCATCCTATCATCTATTTTAGTTCCTGATAGAATTAAAATGAAGAATTAAAAGAAGTAATCGTTGGCGTGTTGTTGTTGACACAGATTGTTTCCTTTTTTTTTAGGCTGCAAGTGGTGCAACTCAAACGCAAACAGTTCAGAAGAACTCAACCCGCATTCCTAATGGGCCTGTTTCAGGTAGTTCTCTTATTGGATTTTTTTTTATCGGGCATCCATTGGCTATCACACTGAACCATTTTAAAGGTTTGAGTGGAGGCTTCACATTAACTGGTTGATGACTATGCTAGCGGGATTATTCTCAGACCCCAGTGTCATATTGTCGATCTTTATTTGGTTTGTGTGTCTCTGTGTGTTAATTGATTTAATTGCAACATACTAACAAATTTGGGGTACTAATCTAAAGTATCACGTAAAATGCTAAAGGCATTCAGTGCCTCAGGTTTGCATTACAAATAGCTCTTATGTGTGTCTCTGTGTGTTGGTAGGAGTCAGGTATGGGTTCTGGTAAGAGATCTGTAATGCTTAGTTGCTCCTGAACATCTGTATTTATAAATTTAAAAAGGCCAACTTCAACCTTGACCTTCAAGACGCTTCATGAGTTCCAAGGGTTGCCAATTTTAATTCAAGCTTACTTTTTTGCAACTGGATTTGGTGCTGTTGACGGTGAATTGGTTTTTTAGCAACCCGTTGTACAACTTTTTTTTTAAGAATTTGTAGAATTTTAGTGTGTTGTAAGTTGTAACTTGTGTCATGTGACCACTCTATTCTGCAGAGCTTTGGAGTTGAGTACTGATTGATTGATTGATTGTTTGTATGTTTGTTTTAGGCAAGGTGTTGGAAAAACCCAAGCTCGACCAGGGTGGTGGCGGATTTCCTCCTTACCGCGGTAATGGTGGCGGTGGAGGCGGTGGCGGCGGCGGCGGTGGTTTGGGACGGTCATCAGGTGGCTTCTTTCTTTTCATCATCATTATGCTTTTGGATTACATGAAAGAGGTTGAGAAGAAATGGTTCAAGTTCGATGATGATGACTATTACAACCAGCTTTCCTTTTAAAGAGGCCTCGAGTGAAATTAGGATCAGGGGTGAGCAGACAGTGTTAGGGAATCGGGGGGATACCAGTAATGGTGCTTCTCATGTTTTGTGATGAGGGATTTTCTTATGAACTATATGTTGAAAGACGGCAGTCCGAGTAATGTGTAAGTAACACTATATTCTTTGGAAGATGCTACTTCTGAGTAGGATATGTTTACAATATGTTCCAAGTTATTGATCTATTTTCGTTTCTGTTCGACTCTTCTTGTGAGAAAAGTATTACATTCATTCATTCATCTGCAATTCAATCCGGTCCCAAGACAACGTTATTTAATCTTTTCTTTTTGGGTAAAGAAATTGGGATGGAAGGCTGTACTTTCTTTTGTTTAAGCATTATGCTGACGAACAGTCTGTTCCAGTCAAAGATGATAACTATAATATAAAAAACTCCTAGAAAACGTGTTCCTACTGTCACTGATGATGTTGCAAACTTGCAATTAACACTCGATTTCGTTTGAGGGAGAAGGTTTGATTTTAAGTCGAGACAATGGAATTAGACCCGGTATTAACATTACGTTGGTTTTCTTCAGCTTAAAAAAAAAAAAATAAAGGATAGGGAAGTTGTCATATGGTTTTGTTACTTTCTCGCCAAATCAAATAACTAGAACAGTCGCACAAAAACAACATAGAAAATTATGGATCAAGATTCAAAAGGCCCATTCTAAGCTGGGTCATGTACGATAATATCCTCTCATAGTGTCATGAGATAAAAATGATCGTTTTAAGAGTCCATATAGACATCATCACATCAAGAAATTCACATATGGGCCATAAAGACTAAGTTGCATATGCAATGCACACATGAAATTAAATTTCATATGAGAAACATCCATAAGATAACTTGTGCTTACGTCTATAGGAAAAATATATATTTCCCCAGTTATTGCCTCATGTACAAAAATTTACAAAAATATCTTTTTTTCAGAAAAATTTACAGAAATATACTTAATTTTTAAGAAATTTTACAAAAATAGTCCTACTTTGAAAAATATTTATGTAAATGTACCTTCAAATTTTACAAAATATATCTCTGACCCTCAAATTTTATAAAAATGACCCTCCGACTCACTTGCCACGGCATCATAGGGTTATGGGGGTAAAGTCTGCGGCATAATATCACTGTTCTTTTCTTGTACAAATTTTATAACTTTACATCAGTTTTACAGAATACAGTGCATCCCTGGAGCTCAAAAATTTTCTCATTCTGGTAGTTCAATTTAACAATTTGTTGGTGCTCAAATTAATTACTTCTGTTGGTTCATGTGATGCTGATTTACTTCATAAATGCGATTAGTTTTTGGTATATATGGTTTTTCTTGATCATGTCATCATTTAACAATTAATATCGATCTTAATTTCTTAAAAAAATGATACATATAATATCGATCATTCGATTTTTTTTTTTTTTTTTTTTGTTGAATGGTATATGTATCATTAGTTCATTATTATATGTTGTTAATTAAATTAAAGGTGTGTTCATTTTGCCTACTTTGTTAGACAACTTTATATATAACCACTGTTGTATATTCGTATTCGTATTCGTATTAAGAAATATTTTTATTCTTTGATTAAGCTTGTTGTTCGAGTTAAAAATAGTATCACATTTTAGAAGAAATTTTCAAGAGTGAACCTTTCAAAATTAAGTTTCCAGAGACTTTTCTTCGTACCTCATTCCTTAATTATTTGAGAAATTCAAGAAAAGCTTATATTATTGAAAAGGTAACGATTTTCTTTTCTGATTTTGTTGAAATTATCTTAGAAAGAATTTGTAAGCAAGTTAACGTGCAATTCAAAGCCTAAACAATTAGAATAAAAAAAAAAAGACTTGGAATTAACAAATCTGTCATACTAAATTAAATTTTTTATTTTCCTACCTAGCTTGTAAATTGTATAATTTTATTTTACCAGTAAAAGTTGAAGGCTTGACATTCATCTTTCAATAAAAAAATAAACAAAAATATCTTGTTAATTTTTAACTTTTGTTCCTTTTTTTTTAATTCTTTGCAGCTGCTGCAAAGTATCGTGACTCGTGAGCGGGGTATCGAAATCTTGACCTTTGGATAAACAACAGTCCTAGGACTCATCTCCTAACCAACTGAGCTACCACCAATTTCCCGATTAATTTTGTAACTTTGTATTCAGCCTTATAATTAATTAAGAGCCACCTCACTTCACAAAACACAATTGAGAAGGTTCATGGCACTTAAATTAATTTTAGTCGAAATCAAACTGTTGCGTGTCAAGTGTTAAGTGTTGGATCGACAGGTTCATCATCTTGATTAGTGAACCTGATTTGGATAATCATACACTAAAAATGTGATAATGCCGTATACCTAACACTGTCCGTCGTCGTTGGACCAATTTAGGTTTGGCAGACAGCCCACGTACGCTATTCGTATGATTTTTACTTTTTGAGAAATATTTAATTGAAAATGTGTTTATACGTGCATGTTTATATCTACATATTATAAAGAATATTGTTATACATCTAAAAATGTAATGTATACATCCCAAAATGTAACTTATAAACACTATAAATAACTTTTTCTGTAGACGCTAGGTATTACTTTTTTTTTTTGTTTACTATATTTCGAGAACCATCGCCACGCATGAATTGGCGTTATATCAATTAATTAGAGTAAAACTACTGTGCTCTTAAGCTCACGGGGGCCTCCCGTGAGCTTAATACAAAAAACATATCAAACCATATCCAAATTTTGATTTATATGGCTTAATAAATTCTTTATATCAAATTTATGTGACATGCAAAAATTTTCCATTTTTAGAGATTTTTAAGTACTTATTTCGGATTTTTCAAAAATTACATATGAAACATTGATTATTTTATTAATATTGTATAGTTGCTCTTAAAAAAATCGAAATAAATACTTAAAAATCTCCAAAAATGAAAAATTTTTGCGTGCTATAAGATTTTGATATAAAGAATTTATTGAGCCATATAAATCAAAATTTCGATATTGTTTGATACATTTTTGGTATTAAGCTCACGGGAGGCCCCCGTGAGCTTAAGAGCACGGTAGTTTTACTCAATTAATTAATACTGTACAAAAGTTAAAATCTCATTTTTATATACATAGTCAAATCAACGCTTATATATTCAAACATTCCATTTTATTGAATAGTAATTTTTTTTCAATGAATATTGTGTAAAATTTCCAAGGATTAATTTTCCGTTTTGATGGAGCAAAATATATGGAAAATGTCAAATTTATTTTTGACATCTTATTAGATAAGAATTAGTAATGCTCTCTGAATAAGATACCGCGAGTTCAAAAATTGGATGGAGGTTATTCGATATTTTATCTCAAATATAAAAGATTTCAAGTATTTGCTTTATTTATATATAGAGTTATACTACAATGCACCAACATTTTTTTTTAAAATAAAGTTGGGTGCCTGAGCTACTCAACTATTAAATCCTTACTATAAAAAGCATATTGAAAAAAATAACATGAAAGGGCTATCTACTCACATGAGCCGTTAATTATTTTTCTTAGATAGATCAGAACTATTGATTTACGTTAATGCCTGTTGACGTTAATGTCTCAGCCCATAATTAATATTTAAAGCCCATATCAATTTTCTCAATATAAGGCCTATTACATATTATCTTAAAAAATTATTACAAGAAATAACAATTTCAGCCCAAAGCAAGACGTGGGCTCTTTACTAGCATCCATAAATGATCTCTCACCCAGATCTTGAACTGCAACCTCACTCCCACATGGAGAGCATCAACGGTGCACCAACTTTTATTTTGGGAAAAAAAAATATATACTTGAAGAATTTTGAGCAATACCATTAATGATGATTTTTAATTTATGGTAAAAATTATGTAGTTGATGGACTCTATTTCTCAGTTCTTGTCACTGATCATACAACCCTGAAAAGTTTCACTAAGAAGTAGTTTAATCTGTACTATTTTTTTAGATAAATATGAGGTCAAACTACTTAAATTTAGTGAGTGTTCAAAAATTATGTAGTTTTTTTTTCTTTTTTAAATTTAAATGTCAATAAAATATTTTCCATCCGAACTTCGAATTCATGACCTCCGTACAGTGAGTGTTGTCTTAGCTAGTATAATGTTAGTAAAAGTAGTTATTACTAAGTATGAATTACAACAAAAATGTTTCCACATTCTTATCATTAATTTGATCAAGATCTTTAATTAAGCAAATTAAGACCTTAATTACGTAGTCAAGCGTTCCTAAGCAACTTTTTTTTTTTTTTTAAATTATCACAATCAATATTGACTATTGACAAGTCGTTGAATTAAAGAACATGAGCTTTTTTTAATTAATATTTGATTCAAACTTCTCGATAGGAGGGAAACATAGAGCTATTGAATAATCAATTATTAATCATACCGTTGTAGAAATAGAATCATTCAATTCAATGGAAGTTCCCCAAATAGTTTGAAGTTTGAACTATATATATATAATGAAGATCCATGTTATTAATTACGCGTTGATTTCGTTTCTATCGCCATATAACGTGTAGATTTCTTTTTCTATTTCTTTAGCAATATTGATATAATATGATTGTATTTTGTGTATGAATTTCTTGTTGCCACTTTGTACATATTCGCAGTGAGCGGCGGAGTTTGACCTGAAAGTTTAGGGGCACAAATACTTTGAAACATATATCATATTTTTTTTTGAGAGCACAATAATAAAAATACAGTATAAATTATATAAAAAAATTCTAAATTTTTATATTCCAGCACTAGTTTTTAAAATTCTTCAGTTCGACATTAATGAATTTTTTTTAATTGTTGCTAACATTGCCTTTTGACTTGTAGGCTTAGTTTTATATTTTTTACTGAAATCTTTGTTGTTGTGGGCGTATGGGAATGGGAACCTAACGTGCTGGGCTGACGCGCTCAAATATTTTTGCAATTAATATATATTTTTTATTACAAATCATTAGTAACAATTATTTAATTAACTGATGCCAATACATTAATATCGAGTTAGACTATTATACTAACATTACGACTCAAAGTTCATGTTATTGTGTCTGAAATCATGATTTATGGTCTCAATAAATTCTTTATATGAAAATATCGGGGAATACATTTTTTTTTAATTTTTAGAGTTCTCTAAGTATTTATTTTGAATTTAGAAAATAGCTCATAAATATTAATAAAATATTGATGTTTGTATATGCTATTTTCAAAAATGCAAAACAAATACTTAGAAAACTCTAAAAATGAAAATTTTTTATATTTTCCAATATTTTCGTATAAAAAATTTATTGAGCACCATAAATCGTGATTTCGGACACAAAAACATAAAATTTGAGGCGTTAGCATTTCGGTCCGAAATGCTAACATTAGTATAATAGTCTAACTCCATTAATATCATCATAAAAAATAAATATGCACTAAAATATCAAGAAAGAATTAATGGTGCGTGTTTTAAAAGTTTTAATTAAGTTCCATATATCGTTCCATCAAGAGGGACAAATCGAGTCCAACAAGATTCTGCTGAATTTAGGCAAGTCGAAAATGAATATTCTGAGAAGAAAACATCAAATCTAACCAACAGAAAATGACATATGATGGCAATAGTTTATATATATATAGAACAAGCCTCCCTCTTATGTGGATTCATGCGTCAACTTGACTACTAACTCCTTTAATTAATTTACTTGACAGTATTATTGCATTCTTCATAATTAGTTGCAACAAATCAAAAAGCGACGTGCTTGAAATTGAATTGAACTCAATTGCCTGAAATTGGGGGTTGTCTTAACTCTTTTCAACTCTTTTTAAGTCTTTTTAAGTCTTTTTAAGTCTTTTTAAGTGCCAGATGCCAATAATAACACCACAGGAATCCTCTTCTCAGGGACAGGGTCAGTCAGGTGGTACTGGACTACTGGTAACTGATTGCCACTTGCTTGACACAGAGAATGTGAGATGGGGAGTCACATCACATCATCACACTTTCATACAACCAATATATATATATTACTTACTGATTTTGCTAACCATAAATTCACAACAGAAATCACAAATGAGAAATCAAGCATTTAATTCTACTACTTTTTTTTTTTTTGAGGAAAATTTAATTCTACTACTGCTGTCTTTGTTACTTTCCCCTGGGAATTATTTTTCTTTTTTGTTTGTTTGTTTGTTTGTTTTTTTGATGGGATTTCCTGGGAACTCTCCACTTCGTTCTCTCTTTTTCTCTTCACACGCTTTATCTGGATTACTTAATCGGATAATGGACGGCTGTGCTTTTCCAGAAAGTTCCAATCACCAAAAAAAAAAAAAAAAAACCATGCTGTTTTGAAAAGAAATTGATGATTATAATTGATAATTGGGGGACCGTTTATGTTTGTCTTCTTTGCAGTTTCCAAATTGCAGTTGTATCCGCCATATAAAACCAGGAACGTGTTGTCTGTTGTCTGTCACTCATATATTAATCAAATATAAGTTAATAACTGTTTCTAACAAAATTAAATTAAATAGAATTATAGAAAGAAAGAACTAAATAAATGATGCAATGAAATTGTCAGGAGATCGTTGTTCCTTCTGAAGCGGTTAACTTAACCCCACTTCCTCTACAACTACAGGATTCAAATTCCATGTTTCCTTTTATTTATTATTATCAGTTCACTCCAACGCAAGCATCCGATTCTTCTCTCTCTCTCTCTCACTTTCTCAGAATCCAGTTCTTCTTCTTCCTCTTCTCTGTAAAGCGATTTATTAGTTAACCAACCAAAGAAACCAACAAAGGAGTGGTTATTTTTTGTGGGTTTTTCTCTCTTTGTGTAGTCAGTGGGATCCACTCCCTCCCTCCCTTCTTCAATCAATTCTCCATGATCTCTTCTTCCAGTTATTTTGTTAGTGGGTTTAATTCAATCCACTGCCTTACTTACTGGTAACTAACTAAAGGAGTACAAAAGGTGCAATCTTTGGCTCTGAAGAGGTCCTGACTTGAAATTGAGAGAGATCGATCGGGTTGAATTGATTGATTGAGTTTGGTTTGATTTGATTGATTGGGTTATTGGGTGTTTTTGTTTTGTTTCTGGGTGAAGATTGAAATTGGAATTGAGTTGAGTTGAGAATTTTAATGGAGCCTCCGAGGGGGTTCTGGGCTACTCTCTGGAGCCTCCTGCGCTTCCTGCCTTTCTTCTTCGCCTTGCTCCTTCTCGGCTCCATTAAAGGTCTGTGCTTTCTTTTGATTTCATATGTGACTTCAATTTTGGGATGCAGATATATTACAAGTTTGTTCTTTTATTACTATTTTTCTCTTTTTCTATTGCTATGAATTTCGTGCATCGGGTTCAGTTCATAGTTCATATTCATACTGTTGAAATACTGATTTTGTTTTGTGGGAATTAATCATGGAAGGAAGACAAATGAATTATATTTTTTAGTGAGAAATAGTATGGCCAATTGTTGGCTATTACAATTGGTTTTGTATGGTTTTTTACTGTTTTGCTTATTTATTGTTGTTCACTGCAACTCTGGATCAGATTTTTTCCCCTAACTCAGGAATAGTAACTGAGTTCCAAATACTGATATGGAAAGGTTTGTTTGGTTAAAATGGCATGCATCCCAAATTAATTAATGTCAACTGGCCTAAAAATGTTCCTTTCAAATATGTTGAACATTGTTGTCTACTTCAGTTACCAGAATTGATTTCGTTCCCACTATTTATTATATGTCTGGACCAAAAAATGTGGATTTTTCTGCTCTACATTAGTGAAAAATCCATATACTGCTCAACAAGAAGTTTGGGCATTCAATTCAGTGTACATCAATGTGTCTATACTTGAATATTAAAAACATGTTGCTGCTCTATTTCTGGAATTATAATATGTCGAATCTTTGTTGTCATTTTTATAAAGTTGTTGACATATTGGTGCCATTAATATAGCTGATGGCTGTTTGGACCACACATTGATCTGGAACTGTCATTTTGATCTGTATTAACTATGGTACTACGACATGCAGTTCCAAAATTGATCATTAAAATACTGTGGTAATTATTGCTTATTGGTGTTACTTACAGGATTACTGAATGAGGTAATGCCTGTCTACTGAAATGTCATATTGAATATATATCTGACCGATAAATTAGAAGTCTTACTTAAAAAAGAGTTGATTGACAATACCCACTTTGTAATTAAAAAAAAAAAAAAAAAGACAATACCCACTTTTGTGCCAATGTAAGGATGCCTGATTTATACAGCATTTTAATGTTGATAGGTGTTATCCTGTTTCCATGGACATGCATTATCATGACAATTGGAAACTCGGCTCTAATACTTGGCCTTTGGCCAGCACATGCGGTCTGGACGTTTTACTGCTTATTAAGGTAAACTTTTTGCATCCTAGATTTATGAATATAATTAGAAGAATACAATTGACGGGGTTTTTATGCGTGATATCCTTTTCTGTGAAGGTAGAACCAAGCAGCTAGGCCCGGTTCTGAAGCTTGTTATTTTGATTGGTGTTTGTGTTGCACTGGTTATTTGGCCAATTGTTGGCATATTGGGAAGTATTTTGGCTGGCATAGTGTATGGATATTTGGCACCAGTTATGGCTACTTTCGATGCAGTTGGGGAAGGAAAGTCGGATCAATTTCACCATTGCTTTGTGGTACATATTTATTTTATTTAATTTTGTTTTTTTTTATCATATTTATTTTTATTTTAATGTAGTTGTGGTACATGTTTATATTATCTGTTTATGTTTTATGATGCCTCTAAAGTGTGTACCTTTAAGTACCACAATAACCCTCTAGACTGCAAACACAGAGACATTAAGTTTGTGTAGTTATCTTACCAATAACAGGCAAATAATAAACTGAAAATTTTCCCTTTAGTTATATCTTAATATGCGACAGAATACTTAACTTACTGTTCTAGAGATTTGAAATGCATAGGATTATAGGAGCTCATCTTTTGCGGTTGTAACATTAATATTGGTAAATGGGATCAATGAAAATTTTCAACACTGGTTTGAAATTTTCTGTGTTTTGTTTTTTTACTGTTTGAAATAAATAGGATGGAACATGGAGCACAATAGAAGGGGCATGCACGGTGGTAAGGGACCTGAAGGATCTTTTGTTTCATTCGTACTTTTCAATTATGGATGACCTTCGTCTTCAGATCCCACCAGATGGAAACCCGTACGAAATAAGGTATGATTTTGCTTACTGTTTCTCTTCTGGGGATAGTTTTATGGACAGATCGTATCATGCAAGTTTTGTATGATTATGCGGACTCTCTCTCCAACCCCCCAATTGTTTTCACAATATTATGTGTATATATATTTGGAGTTCTATACTTGCATAGTTATTTATTCATACTAGTACTCAACCTAATGTTGAGGTACCTAATGTTTGAACCAATATAACAAGACTGGCTTCGGAACTAAAATCAACATAAATGAGCATAACCTAATTTTAAAAATTGAGAGCTGCAAAGAATGTTTTGAACATTTGGGGTTTATTGTTCCTTTGTAGAATCAATTCTTTTAGTATTTAGCTAGATATTTAATTTTTACCAGTAGAATGGGTAACTATGGTAATTTTTTTTCTGGAACTTCTATAGAATAGGTTTGTATAATTATGCTGTCTTTATATTTTAAAGAATGCAACATTTGTTTTAACCTTGTAGATTGCTCTCTCTTCCTGGTTCCTTGGTGGTCGGTATATTGGGAATTATGCTCGATGGATTTATGTTCTCTCTTATTGCACTTTGCAAGAGTCCAATAATGCTTTTCAAGGGGTGGAAACGGTTGGTTCAAGATTTGATTGGCCGGGAGGGACCCTTTTTGGAAACAGCATGTGTTCCATTTGCTGGTCTAGCGATCCTCTTGTGGCCATTGGCTGTTGTTGGTTCAGTAATCGCATCCATGCTTTCAAGTATTCCTTTAGGTGCATACGGTGCGGTTGTCACTTACCAGGTTAGGCAAATTCTGTTTACTCCAAAGTTGGAAACCCTAGTGGCATTTGCAAAAACAGGCCTAATTAAAATTAGAAACTTCCACGAGTTTTCTTCTGTTTAGTCTTTATGTAGTATTGTTGTCATCAATTAAAAGTTGGTCTGATAAAATGTTGCGGGATTTCAATTGTAATCTGAAAAAAGTGTTGAAAATATTTTACTTAATAGCAAAATGTTTGCTTTTGATTATCTACCTTCTTAAGGTCATCGTAAATTACAACATTTAAGCTGATATTTAACAAATTTGAAGCTCTTTTAAGCGGGACCACCATTGTGACCTAACGGTTTCTCATAGTTATTTGAAAAATAAAATCTCTTTCTTAATATATTTATATTTCTTTATGCCTCAGGAATCATCTGTTCGATTGGGACTTAATTATGTCATCTCTTCCCTTTCAATATTTGACGAGTACACGAACGATGTGCTTGACATGCCAGAAGGATCTTGCTTTCCTAGGTATCACTATAGGAAGAAAGAACCAACACCCAGTAATTCCTTCTCTAGGCCCGCTTCTTTTCAGAGACAGGAGACACAAAACTTTTCCCGTGCTACATCGTTCAAGAACACCATGCAGGATTTGAACCCGTTTAAGGTGACAATATTACTCACTTATATTGTAGGGTAAAAATAGAGTATCTATAAAAATACTTGTTCAAATAATAAGAAAGAACCTTCCTGAGAAGAACAACCCCAGTTGTCACTAAATCCATTTAGCCGTGTATATTATTTTCTTGAGTCTTGAGTTTGGTCATACACATTACAATATATCATCACTCTAAATATAATAGTAACCTCAATATACAATGACTTCATAACGTATGCTGGGATGCAGTTGAAACACCGTGTCTTTTTTTTTTTTTTATATTTGTTTAATTTTTTGAAACAAAAGTTTTGTGAGCCACTAGCTTCTTCTGGATACAAGACACAATCTAACGTATATATAACAAAGGGTACAGAATTAAATAGCTAGACCTCTAATTCCACAATAAGGATTGAGAAAGGAAAATATTGCAATGCCTATTTATTTAGTATTTATTATTTTGTGAAAGAATATGTAACAAAGTTTTCGTGTAAATCAATTTTTTGCAGCTGCTTGATAGGCTTTTCTCAGAGTGCAAACGCTGCGGTGAACTTCTGGTTGCCGAAGGGTGCATAACTCGTGAAGATATTGAAGAAGCAAAATTGGGAAAAGTTGGACAAGGGGTACTTAGTGTCGGCTTACCAGCCTATGTGATCCTTAAGGCTCTCATTCGATCCGCAAATGCCAATTCTTCTGGCATACTACTAAGTAAGTTGCATACTGTTCATTGTACCGGTTAGGTCTTTGTGCCTCAAATCAGTCATAATGTGAAATTTCCTTTAATTTACAGTGTTAATTGCACACAATTCTTACACCAACTACTGTGTTTCAAATGATTATATTTTTGTATATATTTTTCAGATGATGGCTCTGAGATAACACCTGACAACCGACCAAAGCATAAGATCTACGAGTGGTTCTTTGACCCGCTACTGGTCATAAAAGAACAAATAAAAGCTGAGAACTTCACAGATGAAGAGGAGAACTACCTATGCAAATTAGTCTTGCTTCTTGGTGATTCTGAACGAGTGAAGAATCTAACATCTCAAGTGCCACCATTAAACGAGCGCAAGTGGGCGGAGATTAATGCTTTCGCACGGAGGTAATGAGAAACCTTCTCTAGAAATGTTACTATATTTTTTGGTGAAAAAAAAAATTCAGGACTTTTTTTGGTTGCTGCTATTACAAATGACATCATGCCATAAAAAAAAATGCCGGTACGTTGTCAGTATCCGAACTCGTGTAAATTTTATGTTACTTTTTCTTCTTCATTCTGTGCCTACCAGATTGCAAGGGATTACAAAGTCAATATCAAGGTATCCAACAGCCAAGCGGCGTTTCGATGCGCTCGTCAAATCGCTCTCTGAGGAGCTCGAGAAGAAGATTGGAAGCAGCGCGTCTTCGAATGGTTCGTCGCACATGCGGCGGCTAAGGAGTGGAATAGGGAGAATGCTGAGCCAGAAATCTATAGGAAGAACATTGAGCATCCAGGGAGAAGATAAGGAAGAGGAACTGGCAAAAGATGATATTCCTATTGTCTAGTTAATTTATTAATTTTTTGTTAGGAGTTAGCAGCAGGTGAAATAGTGTAAAGTTATTTTTGGTATTTTGGTGTAAAATTATTCTCTTTTGTTGCTTTTATTTCATTTTCTAACATATAGTTTTTGATACAAAAATATATGATGATCCTGATACCTGTAACTGTTGTTGTAATAGTTAGCTATTTTTTAGTTGCTTTACATGCTCCAATATTTTTATATTTCTTTTTTTTTTTTGTACAATTTCTAAAGAAAAGAAACCGTTACTTATTTTTGTTACATGCTCCAATATTTTTGTAGTTTTTTTTTTTTTTTTTTTTTTTTTTTTTTTTTTTTTTTTTTCAAACAAGTTCTAAAAGAAAAAAAAAACCACTACTTATTATAGATGGCTCGTACTTTTGGGTATTTGATTTAGGAAATCTAAATATTTTGGGCAATGCAAATTTAGTTCTAAAAATAGCGTTCCTGATTTTAGTTATTTTTTTAGTTGCTTTACATGCTCCAATATTTCTGTAGTTCCTTTTTTTTTTAAAAAAACAATTTCTATAAAAAACCGCTATTTATTTTGGGCTCATACGTTAATATTGGGTATTTGATTTAGGAAATCTAAGTATTTTGGGCAATGTAAATTTAGTTTAAAAAAATAGCGTTTTTTATTTTTGTATTTTTTATTTTAGTATTTTTTATTTTGTAGTTGCTTTACATGCTCCAACATTTTGTAGTTCTTTTTGTAATTTTTAACAATTTATATAGAAAAGAAACCGCTACTTATTTTGGGATCCTACTTTAATTTTGGGTATTTAATTTAATTTAGGAAATCTAAGTATTTTAGGCAATGTAAATTTAGTTTCTACAAAATAGCGTTCTTGATTTTAGTTATTTTTTCTAAAAGAAAAGAACCGCTACTTATTTTGGATGGCTCCTACTTTAATTTTGGGTACTTAATTTAATTCAGGAAATCTAAGTATTTTGGGCAATGTATATTTAGTTTCTAAAAAATACCCTTTTTCTATTTTAGGGTTCCTTTGTTAGTATATAAGGCCTACCTATTCCATGAACAAATTCATCATTTTCTTAGTTCATCAAATCAGAAGCAGAGTTTCAAGTTTCAATTTCAGCAAGAAGAAAAAATGATTGTTTACACAGATATTCTCAGCAATGATGAGCTGCTCTCTGACTCCTTCCCATGCCGGGAGATCGAGAACGGTATGCTGTTAGAAGTGCAGGGCAAATGGGTGGTGCAGGGCCCGATCGACGTAGACATTGGTGCCAACCCGTCTGCAGAAGGCGAGGAGGGGGATGATGACGTGAACGACCAGGCGATCAAGGTCGTTGACGTAGTCGACACGTTCCGCCTGCAGGAGCAGCCCCCGTTCGACAAGAAGCAGCTGCTCACGTACATGAAGCGGTACATCAAGAACCTGATGCCGAAACTGGACGCCGACAGGCAGGCGGAGTTCAAGAGGCACATCGAGGGTGCAACCAAGCTGCTACTATCCATGATCAAGGACCTCCAGTTCTTTGTCGGCGAGAGCATGCACGACGACGGCACCATGGTGTTCGCGCACTACAAGGACGGCGCCGTCAACCCGACGTTCTTGTACCTGGCTTATGGCTTGAGGGAGGTCAAGTGTTAAAGACTGATGAGAGATTAATTATCTTTCTGCTTTTTGCTTAATTTTTACTTGTGTTAGGTTTAATATAGTTGTTGCATTTTGTTTTTTTTTTTTGTTTTTAATGTACTTTCAGTTTATTATGTTACTTGTTATAATAAAGTTATAACTCTATGAAAAAATTTAAATTACGTATGTATGTATGTTTTGCAAAGTTCTCTGTTGCTCCTTGTTAGATGAGTTAATCTCTCTTAAGGGTCAAAATATTTATCCCTACTTATTTACTCAACGAATTTATCCTCTAATCATTATATCTCTATTTCTGTTATTTCAAAAGAAAGAGTAGAGTCATGTTATTTTACATGTTAATTATTTGCGGATAAAAATAGATATATCAGATCGATTGATCCAATTTGATTTTGTAAAAACTTTAATATAAATTAACAAATTCGGTACTATTAATTTAATCCGATTTTCTAAATAGAATAACATGATTCTATTTTTCTGATTAGAACAGTAGATGATTTCATTCCCTAACCATATCTTATTGGATTAGGCGTAATTAATTAGTCTGTGTTAATTTGAGAATTGGGCCATCAGGTTTAATCAAAAGTTAAAGAGTTAAGACCCTCCTTTCAATTTTATGATGTGTATTCTTAGAACAATAATTTAAAATGTAAAGAAAGAAAAAAGAAAATCTGATTCAATTCTAATATAGTTAATGATGGATTTACGCATTGTGGGTAAATAACTTAATCGGTATTATCGGGGACTTCTGACAAAACAAGTTTCTGCATTGTGCAAGATTAATTTTGACCTGAACTAGTCCAACAGACCAACAAAGAGGAACCGGAACCTGTTATATTTTTCCTTTAAGACCTTATATAATGCTAAAAAATGAAAATATCTATCGTCTACTACATCAAAATAAAAAATGAAAATCTCTTCTCTACATGCAGCCATTTAACCATTTCCAGGATCATCAGCCATTTAATCAATCAATTCAGTGGGGATTAATTCAGAAGAGTACTTAAATTGAGCCACAGTTAATTTACAAACAGAAATAAAAAAAAGCAAAAAAAGAAATCTTTTTTTGCAAGGATGTAGAGAGAAAGATATGGCTAGTAAAATGCCCTGCACTCTAGATGGTGGACCCAAATATCTATGCTTATAATACGACTACAAATCAAAATTTCGTATTCCAAGCCAACCTGGGACCTGTCACCATGATCTAAACATGATCTGGTTGGGTTTCAAAGACCACATCAATCATTTCACGATCCTCAGATTGTGAGGCAGATAGTTTGGCTTTCTTGTAGCTGGATGAACTCTTCAAAATCGAACCTAGATCCACAATTTTCTTTGGCCTCGTTGATTCTCTAAATTCATATAAAAATAACTGATTAGCGGTGGCGACATTTTACAAAGTACTTTGCATGAGACTACAGAAAATACACCAACAAGGAAAGGTCTTTGGTCATCACCATAAATACTGTACATAAAATGCAGGTATCATATTTCGAATAGGCTCTTCCAACAGAAAGCCATTGTAGAAGAGACTACAGGATGTCTTATTTGTACAAGGTAAAATACCACACGAGAAAAAGCTTAGATGATTAAAAAGACCAACATATCAGCAACATGAATGTGGTAAATAGTACAAATTGTTGATGTTGTTTCAAAACTCAATTCTCAAAGTGCTGCATGTGGGATACAATACATGTAATAAGCATAATTTTTTGTAAAAAAAAATGAATAAATATTAATTTTATAAAGAACTGATGTGAGTTATAAAGTTCATTTTAACTTACTGTGACATGGGCACGTAATCATCAGGAAGCTGCCCATCCATCCAACTAGAACTGGGTGACATCATAGCTGGGAGAAAAAAATTTGAAAATGATAGCTGTTAACCCAAAAGAAAACAAAACCAAGATTATGTAATAATAGGGTTTGCCAGACAGACTGCAGCTGAGAACGACCAAACAAATTGTAGCTCAATGTCAGCATTCAGTTCATTTTATGTTTGGTTGCTGTTTTATGATCATGCATATGGTTCTTTGAGGCTGATGATTATAGGAGAGAACTTGAAACACACATTAGGACTATGATTGTTCAGTACAATATTATCAGATATGAAAGAAGCAGTACCTCTTCCTTTCTTCTTTTTAGGCGCTGGTGAACCCCTAATTTCACTCCCACTTTCCTCCCGAGCTGAAGCACCGATTGCCATGTTATCATCAAGACCACCAGAGGAGAAAACAGCAGAGGTTTTTCTAGAAGCATCCATTTTTTCACCAATGGTTTTGCTTGCGAACTTCCGGACTGCACCCATTGGCCTCCTCATTTGGCTCCCCACCACTCCCTCATCCTCAGTGCTGGCATCACTCATGACTGCCATGTCAGCAAGTGAACTCTTCGATTTTCTGTTCTTTGTTGATACATTACTAGTACGGACTCTAGACGTATCATTACTAGTTTCATTCCGATTGTGCTCCTTGGAACTCTTCACTGGCTTTTTGGTGGTCCCAGATTTCTTGCTTTTCGATGAAACTCTGGTATCAACCGAGGCACTAGGACTTTCTTTTGAAAGAGAGTTCTGAGTTTTCTTGTTTCCTTTAGTCTCTTTAAGGGGAGCACTCATCGTGTCAGTAGGTTGATCAGAATCTTTATGGCTGAAGTAATCCATGAACTTTATCTTTTCTGTGACAGGAGCACGAAAATCTTCTGAGCGCTTAGTTGAGACTGCTTCAGTAGAGGCTTCTTTGTCTTGAATCTCATCAGCAATATAGTCCCCACATTGTTGCACCTTTTCCGGAGTACTGGGTGCATTTTGAGTTGTTTCATCAGCCACAGAGGCATCACTGAGCTTATCAATGACTCTTTGCTCTTTGGACTTATCTTCAAGAGATTTGTCCACAAAGGACATGTCAGCAGGCACACCATCTTCTTCTAAAGCCTTCTGAAACTTGGTTTGTGGTTCCTTTACCACACTTAAATCTGTTTGGGATAGAGAGATTTTAACGGAACCATTTGCCTCATATGATGCCCCATCAATTGTAACTTTAGCTTCAGAGTTTGTTGCCTCTTGCTTCCTTCTCTTCTTTTCCTTACCACCACCAACTGAATCTTCTACCTTATTTGAATACAATGTTTGGTTTCTAGTACCATCTTTCTCAGAACTTGCCGGACCAAAGGTTTCTCTGCTCTCAATTTCATTGTCTATTATAGGAGGTGCAGTATCTATTCGACCATCTGATATAATAGGACTTCCTTTCTTGAGATCAGCTAAAATGTCAGAGGCAATGTACATTGGGTCCTCGAGATCAGTAGACTTTAGAGATGACAAAGGGACACCATCTGCATTCATTTCACTCATCTGATTACAGGTAGGTCGCATATAGTTATATGTTATCAATGTTAAATAAAGAAAATCATAAAATAAAACCTGCAAAAGTTTCTTCAGCATTACAGCCGCTAAACTTGTGTGTGTGTGTGTGTGTGTTTTTTTTTAATTTCAACCTATCTATTGAGATCAGTAAAAGCCTATCTAATGAGATCAGAGTTCCCACTCTCCATGCTAACCTGCATTTCCTGTAAAATGAGCACTGTCAGCCTCAAACTGTGCTTCTTTCTCTAGCATGAGATGATTCTCTCCCGCTTTAGAAGAACCATCCTCTAATTGCTCTTGGTGCGGCACACCTGTTGAGGCCGCATTGTTTTTTTTACGTTTTCTTTTTTCCTTTGGAGCAACTTCATGATCTCCACCTGTGACATGCCATCGATAAAGTATAAATATCTTAGAGAAACTCAACCAGCATAAAAAAGTGCTGCAAGGCCAAGTTACAATTTAAAAGTAATTTCCAACCCGATGAGGGTACATGTGAAAGTCTATTTATGTAGCTGTAGTTTATCTGATACAAATTAACCCACATTAGGAATACAAGATTATGAAGAAAATAACTGAAGATGCCAAAAAATACTAAAACTTTGACTACGTAATTTCAGAGGATGACTATAACTAGATATTGTTGCTACATTTTAACCTTCTAAACTAACTTCTCTTTAAAATTTCCTTTTCTCTATTATTCTTTTTCCCTCTTTCATTGAAAGTTTTTGCCAGCAAGAAAAAGTGATCACAACTCTCTGAAATTCCAAGGCAAGGATTTATTTTGCTAAGAAGAACAGTCTAATTAATGGGAGGAGCAGATAAGGCTCGCTAGTTCCATTGGACAACTAATATATCATTATATCTACTAAGAAGTAAAGTTCCATATCATACCTTTGTGGTTGCAAAAAGGTAGCTATAATTGAGATTATTTCGATAAATATGACTCCTTAACACTGCATACCTGGACAGCTTATTGCGTTTTCAGTTCTGCTGCTTATTTCTTTCTCCACATTAAGATTACTTTCTCTCCCTTTAAAAGATTCAGCCTCTTCAATAGAAGGCTTCTCACTCAACCCACCAGAAAAAGCAGCCTTAGTTTTCTTGTGTCTTCTTTTCTCTACAGAAACAACTCCAAGATCTGTCCCTGCTTTATCAAAAAAAGAAAAACCAGAAAGACTCTGAAAACATTTTCCTAATATCTAACACATTAAATAGCCCTCAAAGGTATTGTTTGATTTCTAAACAAGACTGTGCATGCACAAGTTGCACATATCCAAGTTTCATAGGTCCAGCACATCTCAGAGCTCATGTATGTGGTGGCATGGTACAGACAAATCATTGTGCAACAGTGTGAGGATAATGATGAACACAATTGAAATTTCAACAAGTAGTGAACTCACAGAAAGAGACCATTTCAATATGAATTCTGTCAGTTGGGTATAAATTTCTCTCTATTCTTATCCCAAACTAGAATGAGATAGTGTGGAATTGGAATGAAAACAATTCAAGGTAGCACAAATTCTTTATCCCTTCACTTCCAGATGGTGTTGAACAGATACTTTTAAATACATCATGACCAAAATACTGAGTTTATTGTAGGAGAACCAATACTCTGGGTATTACATATCGGCACCAGCCAAGTTGCTTTCTAGCAAAATACTAGAGCACTAAAGATTCAATTCTAACAACATGAACAGATAAACTTACTAGAACACTATTGGTTCAACAAGTACAGTTCTTCCTCTAGTGGATATGTGTCCTAAATTACCTTTGCATATATTACAAAAATGGAAGTTTTTTTGTCATTATTAGAATGGAACCTCATTCATGTGCTTACCAGCAATTTTATTTATACCTGCACTTACAGCATCCTTAACTATTTCTTTCTCCAAAATGAGATCAGTTCCTTTCTCTTGACCAGATTCATTCACTGCAGTTTCATTGGCTAACCCTTCAATGGAAGTAGCCTTTTTCTTCTTACGTCTTTTCTTCTCTAAAGATATAACTCCCGCATCCCCGCCTGTCACATGAGCTGTCTCCTCTGCAATCTTTGTATCTTTTCCCAATTCTTCCTTACCATCAGTGATGTCAGCTTGTTGCTGAATTCCATTATGATTATGAGATTGAATATCATTCTCAGCTGGCAGACTTATTTCAGGCTCCAGTCTCTCTTTATCAAGCTGACGATCAGAAGTATACGCTTCAGCTGTCTCACCTACAGCCACTTAAAATAAGTAAAACATTTCAGGAACAATAGCCTTTTAAGAAATAGGCTATACTATAAATTCTGGTTAAGAAAAGTTCAGCCAACCAGTGCAGATTTCTTTTGGTCATATTGGGAGCCACAATTGGCAAGATCTCACATCCAATGAGTGGCAGTGTACCCGTTGAAGTAACATGCAAAAAGAAACTCCCTCCCCAACCACACCCAAATATAAAAATAAAAAAATATAGCTGTTGCTTTCTGATCAGTGTGAAGGAGAGGATACTTTATTTTTGTTATTTCCTCTTTCTTTTTCAAAAGCCCCAATGACAATACCTGATTTCTGCAGTATATCAGAATCTCTCTGTTTCTCTACAATTTGATGGCTCTCATGCACTTTGTTGCCTGTTTTTTTAGAATTGTCCTCTCCAATAGGCAGGACCTCATCAGGAATTTTGTCAGAAGAGGAAGCCTTTGTTTTCTTAGATTTCTTCCTAGATTTCTCCTTTCCAGCATCTCCAGTCAAATTTGCTAAAGCTGCAATGAACAATTTATATCATATACTGTGATTCCCATTTTCATACAAGTTTCGGCCGGGAGTGGTCAGCTTTAACTTCTTGGTATGGTTTGTTATTAATTGCTATATTAAGGAAACTTAAGGCTGAATTGAAATGAAGTGCTAACTGCAATAATTGAGCGTGAGATGTTAAGAAAGCATAACTAGGCCACTGTTCAGATTTTGTGAAACCGAAAAAACCGCTGTCAAGGGTGTGGCTTCATTACCAGTAAGGGCTGAAAGTTATAATGCAAACATAAAGAGACAACATGTGCAACTAAAATAAACACAAATTTCAACACGCGCAACTAAAAGTCAGAACATGTTTTGGAATCAGATTGCAAGGTTTTACATAATTGATTAATAGTTATTCCAATACAACTTATGACACCATCAATAATCCATTTAGCCTAACATTTTATAAGAATAAACAATTCATATGGTAAAACTTCAAACAGTATGAACAATCAATCGCAGTCCTGAATCTCATCATGGACATGACATCTAAGGTTGCCATGCATGCTAGTACATAAAAGTTATTCATGAGCTTTGAATTGTTTGCTTACCAGCATTGTTTATAACATCAGCAGATCCAACCTCACTTTTATCTTTCTCCAAAACCGAGTTACTTGCATTCTCTTTACAAGGTTCATTCTCTCTGAAAGGCGTCTCTTGAGTCAGCACTTCAGGAAAGGCAGCTTTGTTTTTCTTCCGCTTCTTTCTCTCACCAGTGCCAACTCCAACATCTCTACCCTCCACACGAAGCTGTTCTCCTTTTCCAAACTCATCCTTCTTAGATTTGTCACCATTAGCACTTTGATTCTCAACATCAAAATTTACAATATTGGGATCCACCGCATTGTTGGCCTGAATATTTACTTTCTTCTCCCGCTCCGAAGTCATGTGACCTGAACTCATAGAAGGAACTCACATAAGCTGATCGTCAGTTACTAAATATATAAATATAAATAACCAAACACAAACATTTCTGTTTATCAATCTTTTCCCAGCTAAAGCTTCTCAAACACTAGTACAAATATGACAAATTCAACTTGATCCTTTTCTATGCAATAACAGTCTGGACATCAGTTATTTAATTTATTACCTTTCGAGGCATACACAGGGTCATATAGTTTTTTACATAAGTTCCATAGAGATTATTCATATATATATCAATTTGTAAAGAGGTGTGATGGAATGAGTTTACTATGTAATGCACATATATGAAAAGATCATGTTTCTAGTTCTAGTTAGCATACCGGGTTCCTCTTGTACTAAATTTCCTTCAAACCCTCCATCTTCACTTTTCCTATTTTCCGTAGATATCACAGAAATATCTCCCGAGGGTTTCCTTTTTTTGTGCCTCTTCTTCTCACTTTTACGCAGTACAGAAGCACTGCCCCCAGCTAGATCATGAAGTGAATCACCCAAAGCCTCCTTATCAACACGAGGCGGCTCAATCAACATCGACTCTTCAATTGTGCTCCCAACTGGCACCTTCAACCCCTCCTCCTCAACCCTCTCACTTCTCAGAACCCTCTCAGGACTTACCGCTGCTGCTTCCACGTAGAGCAACACGGTCTCATTGATCGCACCGTGCAGAGTGAGAACCGGCACGGAGTCTGTTATGGTGAACATCCTCCCTCTGAAACTCGTCTGCAATGCGGATTCCATTACCAGTCGTTCTATACGAAAACATCCCAATCCAAACTAAAAAACTAAATAATTCCAGGAAAATTCACCTTCACTGCCTGCACGGTGATCTCCCCCATAGCCGGGAACACAACGAGATGCTCGGCCGCAATCTTCCCTGATCAAACAACATCACCATTAGTGTAAACATCATAACAAAGATTGATTGATGCAATGTAAGATCAAAACCTATAAATCAATCGAAAGTAGCTACAAAACAGTACGCTTTAGAGAGGCGGCTGTGTCGTCGGAGGAGAGGGCGAGGACGAGGCGGGTGTCGAGCGAGGTCTCGAGGTAGACCGTGAGACGGCCGGAGATCGCCATGCGATGCGATTGCGGTTGCGATGATGTTGGGAGAGTTGGGTTTTAGGGCGAGGGTTAAGGTGAGCGAGGGCGATGGGCGAGCGGTGAGAAAGTGGGCGGCGGACGCACTCTTTGGGGTTAGGGTAGTACTTGTAAGGAAGCTCGCTCCTTCGGCGGGAGTTCAGACTGGAGACACATGGAGAGGTAGTGCTGCTGCTTCCAAATATTTTATTTATTTTATAATTTTAAAAGTTAAAACACGGCCCAGCGGCCAGCACACAAACAGTTGATGCCTTGATGGAGAGTACTGTTGTGCTCCTCGTCCGTCACGGCCCGCCCACCCGCGCGCCGCCCGGACCCATAATCTCGCCCGGGCACATGGATATTTGTTGTCGCTTCTCGAAATCCGTCTATTTGTGGCCTTCGCCCGCCCGTGCCCACCCCTATGCCCCCCTTGCCCGCCCCCATACCCACCCTTGCCTGTCCATAACTTTTTTGTTTTTAAAAAAATCTAATATTATTTCAATTACAACTTACAAGTTTATTAGTTTCTAAAATTATATTTTACTTCATTTCTTTTAATATATATCAAAATAGAAAAACATAAAACTTATTTAAACTTACAAAAGTTGGCAAATAATTTACAAAGAAGTTGTGAATTTGTAGAAAAAACAGAAACTTATTCAAACTTATAAAATAAAATTATTTAAAAAATAAATTGCTATTTTTTGTTTTTAAAAAACAAAAATATTCCAAAAAAATAAGTTTAAAAAAATTATATAACTTTTCTTGTTTTATTTAATCTTCTTCTACTTCATCTCTTCTCCTTTGTGGGCTGTGGCTCTGTCTCACCCTCTTCTCACGATGCCCTCACCTCACTGGCCGCTCCTTTGTTGTTAAACAAGAAGAGATTAGAGGAGAATGGAGCGCCTCAACCCTCAGCCCCTCAGCGCCCAAGCCGCTCGCAGTCCGCCGGCAACACGCGAACACGCTCGAAGTCCGCCGGCAACACGCGAACACGCCCAAAGTCCGCCGGCAACACGCGAACACGCCCAAAGTCCGCCGGCAACACACCCGAAGTCTGCCAGCAACACGCCCAAACCAAACCCCTTGCTCGCCCTTGCCCGCCAAGCCCGATGGGCAAAGGGGCGGGCAAGGGCCTCCCCTCGGGACGAAACCCGCCGTCGCCCATCGCCCGTTGCCCGCTGGGGCCCGCCCGCCCGTGCGAGCATAACACTAATGGAGAGTCCATATCTGCTGTTATTCTAAAAAGGAATAACAGACCCTGGATTTTCATTTAGAAACATTGGATTAAATCGGACGGTTTAGATAGATCCGATTTAGATTTTAGGGGTTTTTTATAATCAGTTTGAACCGTTTGATTTAATCTCAAGTTCTCAACGGTTCTAAATGGAAAAGTAGGGTCCTGTTATTCCTTTTAGAATTATATATGAAACGTAACAGATATATCCTAAAACTTAACATATACATCCTAAAATATAATCTACTAAGTATTACTCATTTTTGAAATGGAATCACTTATATGAGATTAACATTAAAATCATGTAAGTCACTTTCAAATTTAGATTTATATAGCTTGTTATATTATATATACGAATTTTATAATTTTTAAAACTTTTGTGCTATTTTTTTTAGGATGGAGAGAAAATGTTTAAATCCAAATATTCCGGTTCATCCAACAACATCAATTTTTTCTTCGTAACACCAGCCAAAATATTATATGTATATCACATAGCTAAACTTTTAGTTTAAATTAAAGCACATTTATATTATTGTGAATATTTTTCAACATTTTGCATTTATTATTAAAATACTTAATTTCCAAAATAGTAAAATTAATCAATATCAATGAAGCTACATTTAAATCTCGGATAAGAACCCCCATCTTTTGATCCCACAAAAAAAAAAAAAAAAAAAAAAAAATCCAGAAAGCTACATGAAATGATGAAACAGAAAAGTAGGAAGATCCACTGTAGCCGCCGCTGTCATAGTAATTGGAAAATAAAAATCATGACAATCCTAGCAGGCTTCCACAGTCACAACATATTCGGTAGTCATTAATCTTACAGAAGATTTTTTTTCTATTAGAGTAAGATTTTAGATTGTATTTGGTAGAAACCTATGAAGAGTAAATCACTGATAGGAAAAAAATAATTCAATCCAACTTAATTAATATTTTTTTCCTCTAAAAACAAATATTTGGGAGGAATAAATTCCTATTAGGAATTGATAGTATTGCGAATAGTGAATAGAATTTATTTTATATAGACTCTCAATTCCTACAAAAATCTAGGGGATTTGTGTCTGCCGTGAACATGCCCTTAATAAGTATCCGCTATGAAAGATATAAACAGAACAACAATAATTGAAGGAAATGCATTGGACTACCAAAGAAAAAAAAATGCATTCCATTGATTTGCTCCTCTCTCAACCACCATGGTTCCTCCTGCTATTCCTCTTGGGTCTTCTCACTCTCACAAGGTTCTCTGTTTCCTTTCTCAAATTCATCTACACATACTTTCTTCGCCCGAAAAAAGACCTTCTTTGCTATGGCAAATGGGCTGTTGTCACGGGACCGACATCCGGCATCGGGAAGTCCCTCGCGTTTGAGCTAGCCAGGAATGGAATGAACTTGATCCTTGTTGGTCGTAACGTCGACAGGCTTGAACAAGTGAGAATGGAGATTTGTGCTCAGTACGAATCGACCGAGGTCAAGATTGTTTCGTTTGATCTTTCCGGTGATTTAGCGACCGGAATTGTGAGCCTCAGGTTTGTATATGTTTGCATTCTTTACAAGTAATTTCAATAATTATATGTACCCAAATCTTTGTTGTTCTTGTAGTTGTTCTTTACAATTAATTTGAATATAATTATGTACCCATATCAATAGTATTTTTGGTCTTTTTGCACATTTCGATTTTAGTTAACTCTGCAAGATCATTCAATCATTGGAATTCCACCAGTGATATATATATATATATATATAGAATGCATAAAACATCGCAGGGAAGCTGTGCTCAAATTAGATGTGGGCGTGCTAGTGAACAATGCCGGCTTAGTCGAACCATCACTAACATACTTCCACGAGGCCGATATCAGCACATGGATGGAGATGGTCAGAGTTAACCTTGAAGCAGTGGCAGAGATCACACATGCAGTGCTGCCACTGATGCTGAAGCGGAAGAAGGGTGCCATTGTGAATATCAGTTCCTTGTCCGGGATTGCGTCTGCTTTCCCTCTCAATACCGTCTATGCTTCGACAAAGGCGTGAGTTTATTATTTCCCTTTCATTTTTTGCATTGTTAATTGCTAATTTTAGGACTCAGGTTGAATTATGCGGCCTCCAGCACGATCTTCTGTACCTGTACCAGTACCGGTGGTACTATGGCTCTGTCTTAAAGATTCTGGTATTCCTCTCAAACTATATCCAAATTTTGAATTATATGGTTTGACATGTTTTTGGTGTTAAGCTCACGGAAGGGCCCCATGAGCTTAAGAGCACCGTAGTTTTACTCTCTCTCTCTATATATATATATAGATATAGATGCCCATTTTGTAAATCTCCATAGAATTTTATTTTTTCTTTTAGAGTTTTGTCTGATAGTTATCAGAATCGATCGCTTAAGCGATATCTAAAATTTTCAGCTTTGTTGCTCAGTTCTCGCAAAGTTTATATGTCGAGTACAAGAGCAAAGGAATCGATGTTCAATGCCAGGTAAGATGGAAATAATTCAAATTATTGGTATACAAAAGGAACATATATACATGAAATCACATAAATTCAAATTATTCTTGTAATATACCAAAATTAATATAATCAGATTTTAGTATATTTTTTTAATTTAAAAATAAAATAAGAGATTAAATGGTAATATAAATTTTATTTGAGGGTTAGATTAATATGGGAATCATATGTTTCAATAATAAGAAAAATGTAACTTGCTTGACCCAAGTAAATGGGCCTGCCTTCTCTAGCTCGTAAATATTATAATTTGGATAGGAAGAAAGTATAGCAGCCCAATTAGTAAATTACTTTAACCGACATGTATATTGAGGAGTTAAAGTTTGTAATTATCCTTTTGAATATCAAACTCTTTTCATGTTAAACACGTGGTGGCTCCTGACTCTTCAAGGATAGAAATCAATACAGATCATGCTGGGAAAGGAAGCTTAAACATGTTTATATATATAGATACCGAGGCAGTATTAAGGGGATCTTTTCTCTCTTTCGGTCTTTGGCTCCTTAGATGTTTGATAATCAGGAGTAAACAAAGAGTGAGTATAAGACTGGTGTATTATTCATGCATGAGATGTGAACTCTGTTTGCTCTAATGCAATAAAAGAGCTATGTTCTCCCATGAAGAATTAATTGCATGTGGCTAAAGAATTTGGAACCAGGGAACTAGGGACGGAGCCAGGATTTCATCATTGGGGGGGCCAAAAAGGTGGTGCCGCAAAAATATTTTTTAAAATTAAAATGGTTATATATTAATTATTACACAGTTAAAAATATTAGTTTTTATTACAAATGCAATAAACATAATTGAAGTCATTATATTTATGATTCCATTATTGAGCGACCTATTCGATGATAACATACAACTAGTATCAATATTAATACTAAAAGTGAAAAAAATTGCATAACTGCAACTAATATAAGAACTCATTAGCAAATGATGAGTTTAACATGTCTAGTTTTTATCTTTGCAAAATCATCTATTATATCCTAAAATCGAATATTTTCTGCAATTTCTTTCTCAATATAAGCAATGATTTAGCACATAATTTGATAATGTTGCAATTGATATCTTAGATGAAGAAGTTCATTATATGGAAAATCAGCTGGATAGAGCTAGTGTGCATACAACATCAATATTGAACAACTTGAAAGATTATGTAGGATCTAAGAATGCACTTAATCTATGTTATTGAAATGTTGTGTAATCGTGAAGTTTTTTTTTTAGCAACCCGAAATTAGAAATATAGAAATATCTATTACCATATTGATGAAAAGCAAGCTCATATATTGTATAATTTACATTTAAGGACCTATATTTAATATCTTAATATATTTAACCTAAAATAGCATATTAAATTTTTTTTTTTAAAAATCATTGTGTGTTGGGGGGGGGGGGGGGGGGGGGGGGGGGCATGGCCCCCCCCTAGCCCCCTGCAGGGAGCAGTGCCCTTTGAGGTTAACTTTAATCCATAATTTATATATATATTGATTAATTTAAAAATGATTGATAGGGTTGGTTTAGCCTTGTTCAGTAATCAAGCATAATAATTAGAAAAGGATAAGGGATTTCCAATTGCTAGCTTAATACACGAGTGTCAGGTGCTCTAATCATTCAAGTTTGTTTCCTGTGTTCGAGACATATATATATTGTCTTGATAACTAGACAGTATAATATATGGGCAATTAGCTAGGAAGCCTAACATATGTATAATTTATTTAATCATTATATGTATGTGGCGCTGCCAAGTCTCGGAAATATCTCGGGGGGGGGGGGGGGGGGGCGTGACAATTCTAAAGCCAAGTCAAACCAGAAAAGTGTTAATTAGAATACATAAATTAATTTGACAATAAGAAATCTCTCGTATAATTGTCACACTATGCTGACAGTATCTTTGTTTTATGTATATGTACGTAGGTACCGTTTCTTGTTTCGACAAAGATGGTATCATCTGAATATCTGAAGAGAAAACAATTCTTCCTTACCATAGTAGATCCCGACACATATGCCCGTGCTGCCATGCGTTTGCATCGGTAACGATCGAACGGTGATCCCGAATGCGAGTCACTTTCTTCAGTGGCCCTGTATGGCCTCGTTGCCGGATTTCCTCATGAATAATTTTGTACTGAATGAAGCCCTCAAGCTCAGAGATCTATAAAGAACTTGAGAAGGCAAAGAATAGGAATTGTATTTCTCGTATCATAGAGAGTATTTTGGCATCAAAAACTTGGTACTTTATATATCTAAGATGTGCATATAGGGAACAAGCTAAAACTTGTAAGTATTATTTAACTTATAGATTGATATTATATTTTCAATTATATTCAATTTATGTAATGTTTAAGCTCTTTGAAGACTTATTAAATTACAATCATTAAGAAGTACATAAAATTTTGATAAGCCATCAACCGATATATAAATTGATTAAATTTGAAACTATCAATCAATACATTAAAGAATACAATCATACTATTTTTTTTTTAAGTTTTTTTCTGAACTTTTCAAAATTTTTAAAGTCCATGCTGTAAAAATTGTTAAGATAAAAAGATAAATATGGCCAATGATCCCTCCTCTTTTCATCTCCGTATGATCGTATCGACAGATAAGGAATGATAGCAGCAAGATTGTACAACAGTATAAGAATAAAAGATCGTATAAAAATGGGCACCAGCCACATGCCTCTAAAGGAGTGGGGATTGGGGACCAAATTAGGTGTCTAACGTGAAAAGCACAACACAATTGAGCTGTTTCGTTTTTGTTTCGTTTCACAGAATAAAAATCGTTTCGTTTTTATTTTTTTAGAACAAAATGAAACTAAAAAAATGAAAATAATTATCTAACAGTAATATTATAAGTCAAAATGGAAAACGAACTGGAATATGTCATTTCATTAATGGTCTCGTTTTGTTTAACGAAACAAAAATAGCTTCGTTTTCAATTTTATTCAAAGACGAAACGCGACGAAATAACGTATAATGGTCTTCCGACTTCCGTTGACAACTCTAGCAACCAATCGCCAAACATAGAAAGGCAAGCAGTTACTTTATGAGTAATAGCTAGCGACCACCCCTTTTATTTATCCACACCGGTCCACCGTATTTTTAATGAACAAATATCATTTTTCAGTAAATATTTATGTCTTTCCGATCAACATATATCATTTTTTTAGTAAACATATATATTACAATTTTCAGTAAACATCTATGCAACTGTGCCAAGCACGTCTTTTCCTTATTACTTTTTTTTCGTTCTCAGAATCGAAAGAAAAATAGATCCATTGTGGCCACGACTGTGTCACAGAGACAGTACCAGGATAATGCAAACAATGACGATTTAAGCAGTCATGCACTAAAGTGTCCAAAAAAGCAAAAATATGCATTCCATTCTGATTAAGTTACTCCTTTCTCAGCCACGATGGTTCCTCCTGCTATTCCTCTTAGGTCTCCTCTCCCTCACAAAATTCTCCGTTTCCTTTCTCAAATTCATCTACACTTACTTTCTTCGCCCGCGGAAGGACCTTCTTCGCTACGGCAGATGGGCAGTTGTCACTGGACCCACATCCGGCATCGGGAAGTCGGTTGCGTTTGAGCTAGCCAGGAATGGAATGAACCTGGTCCTGGTGGGTCGGAATACCGACAAGCTTGAACTAGTGAAGCTGGAGATTTGTGCACAGTATGAATCAATCAAGGTCGAAACTGTTTCATTCGATCTTTCCGGCGATTTAACGTGCGGAATTAAGAGTCTTAGGTTTGTTTTTGTATTCTTTACAATTAATTTGGGTTTTAGAGTTACAAAACGTTTTTTTTTTTAAGTTATTTTGTGGTTTTTCAGGAAAATTTCATTGTTTAATTATAATTAGTCATACACATATTCAAAGGCATAAAAAAATTTTGGACTTTCTGCACATTTTGATTTTATGTGTAATAAAAAAAATGTATCATTTTGATTTTATTTACATGTGAATTAAGCATTAACAAAAATCAACGGTTCAAATTTTATGATTTTTTTTCTCTCTTGATGGCTATCGAAACAATATTAAATTTTCATCATTTCATATATATATGTTATTGAGATGATTTATAATACATCTAACGGTTTAGATTTATAAATTTATGTATAAATAATAATGTGGTAATCAAGGGCACCAAATTTTGTGGTTTTCGGATCCCTTCTCTTTGATTTAAGCTAATTCCTCAAGATACTTCTAACTAGCTAGCTATAATCTCAGGGAAGCTATACATGAATTGGATGTGGGACTTCTAATAAACAATGCCGGCATAAGCGAACCGGCATTGACATACTTCCACGAGGCCGATATCAGCGCATGGATGGCGATAGTCAGAGTTAATCTTGCAGCAGCGGCAGAGATCACACATGCGATGCTGCCGCTGATGCTGAAGAGGAAGAAGAAGAGTGCTATAGTGAATATCGGGTCCGGGTCTGCGAGTATATCCTCTTTTCCTCTCAATACCGTTTATGCTTCGACGAAAGCGTGAGCCGTTTTTCTCGCATTTTTACATTGTTGTTTAGGATTCGGGTTCAAATTTTTCCTCTGAAACTTTTTTAATCTTTTGAATTTTGCTCCTCATATTTTGGGATGGATTTAACAATGGAAGGACGAGTACTATTGGATTATTTGACAGCTATTTTTTAAGTTCATTCTTGGAAGTTTCTATTTTCTTTTCTGTGTTCTTTGTCTGATAATTTATCATTAAATAATAATGTGTTTAAATTTTCAGCTTTGTAGCTCAGTTCTCGCAAAGCCTCTATGCCGAGTACAAGAGCAAAGGAGTTGATGTTCAATGCCAGGTTAGTCTACCGATTGTCGAAATAATTCCAAAAAAACCGTCTTTAACTTAGTATCAAAATAACAAAAAAAAAAAAAAGCATGAATATAACCATATATAAATCCAAACTATTCTAAAAACCAAGTTACAGCAGGGATTCTCAAATGAACTTGATACCTTTGACAATAAGAATTTCTCACATAATTGTCACGCTATATATATGTACTGACAGCATCGCTATTTTGTACGTAGATGCCGTTTTTCGTTTCAACAAACATGACCTCTGCATACTTGAAGAGGATCCCAGCTCCTCTTACCGTACCAGACTCCGACGCGTATGCCAGAGCCGCCATAAGATGCATCGGCTATGATCGAACAGTGACCCCTCATCTGAGTCACTTTCTTCAGTGGAGTTTTGTAACCTCGTTTCCAGATTTCCTCCTGAATATGTGCTTGTTGAATGCATTGCTCAAGGCCAGATCTCGAAACATCTTTGAAAGGCAAATAGAACAGTAGGCGATCGATCGATCTGTACCAGTACCGGTTCATAAGAATGTATTTATCTTATCATATATATAGGGGACAGGAGAATGATTTTGGTCATCCAAAACTTGGTTTCTTATTCCTAATTTTATTTCCAAATTGTACAAGTTTATGTAGTATTTGTTATATATGTTTTTTTTGAGGTGGTAGGTAAAACTTACCTACCAATTTTTTATTAAACAAAAATAAAAAAATACAGTGAATTTACAGATGGAAAAAAATAAAAAATAAAATAACAAGCAGCAGCAAGACTCTAAATTCTAATGGTGTTGGAAAAGAAAAATGGAAGGCAGTAACGAGGTGAGTAGAGACGGCGGGCACTGGGCGCAGAGGACGGTGGGGCGTGGGTACCGGGAGGCATCGGGCTGGGGGGATGGCGGGGCGCGGGGCGCAGGGGACGGCGGAGAGCGGGGAGCCGGGTCGGGGGACAATGCGGCAAGGGGTGCGAGGACAGCGAGGAGCTGGGCGTTGGCGACGGTGCGGCAAGGGGACAGCAGAACGGCGGGGAACCGGACTCGGGGGACGGCGCGATAAGGGGACAATGGTGACGGCCGGACGCGGGGACGGTGCCGGGCAGCGGAGGACGGCGGGGACTGCCGGGCGTGGGATGCGGTGCGGCAAGGGAGGATGGGACTGCCAGGCGCGGAGGCGGTGCGGTAAGGGGTGGTTCGAGGCGGAGACCCAACAAAAATGTAGCTGCTTGTACTTTATTAGAGAATAAGGGAGCGAAGGGAGGCCGGGGGAGGCGGAGGGTGGCCCGGGGTGGCGGGGGAGGTCGGCGCCGTGCGTGAGAGGAAGAGGAAGAGCCCAACGATCCCCATTTGTTATATATGTTATACAAGCATTACACATGTATATTTAAACCCTACTAATTGTTACATTGTGAACCACATATCGTTGCGATTTTATTCTTATTTTGTGAGATTGCAGAGACATCATACTTTTTTATAATTTATAATCGGCTCAATACAAAAATTTGGTTTTCTAGCATATTCATATATAGATGCTGGTGTTACTGTACCGTGCACATACTATAATTTGTTTTAATATTTCCTCATTTTGCTAAATAAAAAAAAAATAATATTCCTCATTTTGATTTGAAAAACCATTTTGACATCCACTGTTTTGGAAATTATTCAGATGGCTGACGGTATTGAGCTGTAGCCAATTCAAGTCACAATTAATAATTTCATTAATCAAACATTAATTCCATAATTATATAAATTAATCACAAATTCACATTCAGTAATTTCCATGCTTGTTCTACATTCTTGAATTATGCATGTAAATTTATTTATTATGTAATGAAAGTTGTTTATTATGCATATAAAACCAATTTGACAAGCTTAAGAACATTAAACAACTTGCATACTAAGCATTTTGCCTGCATAAAAAAACATTTAATAACATGCATTTTACAACTAATACATTGCATACTAAATAAATTTGGGTGCATAGTAAACATTTTTACTTACATATAGTATTTGTAACATGCAGTCTAGAATCAATGCACTGCACGCACTAAATGAAATTGTGTGCATAATAAACAAATTTACATGTATAATAAAAATATAGATGCTAACATGCATTTTACAACTAATAAATTGCAAACCAAATGAGTTGCATAATAAAAGCATTAGTTTGCATAGTAAGCTACATAGTATGCATAATAAAAGCGTGACAGTGAAAGAAAGAGAAAACAAGTGAGATGGTACACTAAACCGGATAAAGAGGTCATGAACCGGTTAAAATCCGTTGAACCGGATATTAAACTGCAACTTGATTATTGAAAGATAGATTAATTCAGCGAATTGAGTTTGCCTGCATAATTACCAGCTTTCGTTGCATAATTATGCAACTATCAGATTTCGTTGCATAAAAAAGCAAAAGCGAAAAAACAAAATCTGTGCCGGTATCATCCACGGGAGCTACGTGCGTATCCCCTTAGCGTTTCCCTTAAAGATAAGTGTGAAACTGTCCTGGAAATTGTTTTGCGGCTTGCAGTTAGGGGTGTCAAATGAACGGAAATTTGCGTTTTTGCGTTGCGTTTCGTTTGCACGAATCGCAAAACGCAAGGATTTCTGGTGCCGTTTGATCAACGCAACGCAAGATGCAAGGGATTTTATTTGCGTCTGTTAAACGCAACGGAAGACGCAAGAATCTATTTGCGTGATCGTTTCGTCCGTTTGACACCCCTACTTGCAGTACAGAAACAGTTACATTTCACAGAATAACCCTGTCCCTTTCTAACTAATTCTAGTCAAACAAACAAACAAAAGGTGGAAAGAAACTGCAGCCAACCACTGTAATAGTATGCTTTCAATATCAAAGTGATGACCTTATTTGCAACCACAAATCCACAAGTGCTTAATTTCAAAGATATAAATGGATTGGCAATTGAAGGAGGAGATGAGATTGAGTACCAGAGAAAAACAATGCATTCCAATATTCAGTTCCTGCACTCTCAACCCCCATGGTACCTCCTATTATTCCTCTTGGGTCTTGTTTCTATCGCAAGATTCGGTCTTTTCTTTCTGAAATTCATCTACACTTACTTTCTTCGCCCCCGAAAGAACCTTCTTAGCTATGGCAAATGGGCAATCGTCACTGGGCTGACGGCAGGCATTGGCAAATCATTTGCATTTGAGCTTGCCAAGAACGGAATGAATTTGATCCTTGTTGGTCGTAACACTGGCAAGCTTGAACAAGTGAAAATGGAGATTTGTGCTCAGTATGAATCAATCGAGGTCAAAGTTGTTTCATTCGATCTTTCCGGTGATTTGGTAACCGGAATTGAGAGCATCAGGTTAGTATGTACATATATATACTCATCAATCCATGAGCTGATAGTCTCACATAAGTAACTATGCAAGATCTATCGATCACTATAATTCCACCGATCGATAATTATAGAATGTACAAAACATCTCAGGGAAGCTGTACATGAACTAGATGCAGGAGTGCTGGTAAACAATGCCGGCTTAGGCAAACCAGAATTCACATACTTCCACGAGGCCGATATCAGCGCATGGATGAAGATGGTCAGAGTCAATCTCGAAGCAGTGGCAGATATCACACACGCGATGCTGCCGCTGATGCTGAAGAGGAAGAAGAAGAGTGCTATAGTGAACATCGGGTCCGGGTCGGCGAGTATACCTTCTTATCCTCTCAATGCTGTTTATGCTTCGACAAAAGCGTGAGTTATATATATCTCTTGCATTTTTTTACATTATATTGCCAAGAACTCGGGTCGAATTTTTGCTCTCGATGCTGTTTAAGCTTAAATTATGCTCCTCGTATCGGCATGGATTTACTACAGGAAAGCCGATTACTATATATTGTTCTACTTGACAGCTATTGATGTTCATTATTAGGTGTTTGTAAATTTTTTCAGCATTCTATGTCTGATAATTTATCATCAAATAACAACTAATTATACCTAAATTTTCAGCTTTGTTGCTCAGTTCTCGCGAAGTCTATATGTTGAATACAAGAGCAAAGGAATTGATGTTCAATGCCAGGTCAGATAATTGAAATAACTTTTTTTTTTGTTTTTAAGAAAAAAAAGCACTTTAATACCGTTTATACTTCCACAAAGGACCTTAACTTCTTCTCAAAATAATAAATAGAATGCTTATCCTCGGTAGCGCTGTACGCGCATCAAAACAATCGCAACACTAGAAAATAGGGGTTTTTTTTTTTTTTTTTTTCACCAACTCTGAGAATCCAACCGACCAAGGCTTGCGCATCACTTCGCTCGCGCGTTAGAGGACATGAAATCGTGAAACCATATATTTGAAACATTCTACAGACCATTTTTTTTTTTGGAATGACTAATTTAATTGGCAATAAGAATCACTAATTGCCCTGTCAATATATAACATTGTTCTTTAATGCGTAGGTACCGCTATTCGTTATAACAAACATGACATCTGGATATTTAGAAAACAAAGGAGCTTCTTTTACCGTACCAGATCCCGACACATACGTTCGTGCCGCTGTACGATGCATCGGTTACGACCGAATGGTGATCCCTCATGTGGGTCACTTCCTTCAGTGGAGCTTTCTGACCTTGTTTCCAGATTTCCTCCTAAATAATTATGTACTGAGTGAATTGCTCAAGCAGAGATCAAGAATGATCTCAAGAAGGCAAACAGAAAGACAGGACATCGGTGCCGGTACCAATCAATAAATTAAAATTTGTATTACTATTATCTTATCATATAGAAATTAATTTGTTCATCAGAAACTTGGCATTGTATATGTATGTAACATGTGCATATATATAGTGACAAAGGCTAAATATTTTTGTAAATATTACGTGTCTTTGACCCCCCTTATACATTATTATGAGCCATTTTATTATCAGTCCAGATATTTGGATACCACTAGGGATACCGTCGGGATACCATGATCTTTGACCAATTCAACTAAACCTAAATATTCATTTTAACCTCATAAATATTCACCTTAACCTCCTAAATATTCAACTTAACACATTTTGCTTGACAACCAATAAAAACTCTACATAATAAAAACCTAATTGCAGCATTACACTTAATACATTTTGCTTTACAGCCAATAAAAACTACTCTTAATTTAACTTGCAGCATTACACTTCCTAACTATTCAACTTATCCTCCTAAATATTCACCTTAACCTCCTAAATATTCAACTTATCACATTTTTTATTGGCAGTCAATGTTTAATGGTATCCCCGACGGTATCTTTTGCGGTATCCTCATAGCATTTTCCTTTTATTGTAGTCTATATATGTATATAAGATCTAAGATAAGTGCAGTTACCTTTTGTGAGGACTAACTACGTTCATGAATAATGATTTATGACCTAAATGATGAACAAATAGAAAGATCCGTATGATGTTTTGAAAGATACATTGTCCATCTCATTTTATGAGCTCAAAACCTTTGATTAGTTGCTTGTGTTGAGAAATAAAATTATTCAGATTAGTTTAGAACATGAAAAGTTACTATTTTCAGAATAATAATATAAAGAGAAACATCTTGCGTCCATCGAAAATGCATCCATACGTCATAGACACACTCAGAATATAACAAATACATCCGATTTTATAACAGATAGATCTAATTTTGTAACCTATAGATGTTATGGACAGATATTCTATGGACGCCAGGTATTACTCTAATAAAAATATATGTGCCATTGTAAGTTAGAATAGGCTAATACATAGCTGTACCGTTAGAATATATAGGCTGAACTGAAGTTAGCCGTTAGCAATAGACCAACAACTGTATATAATAAGAGGCCCATATATATACCAAATGTAAAGATATAACGGCCAATAAGAGAATAATCTTTGAGATTCATTATTTCTCTGAAAATTTCAACAGCTTTTGTTTAGTGGGGGCTGGTAATTAGGAAAGATGAGTGTCCAATAGGAATGTATATATTGTAGGACAAGACATTATTTTGCAACTTGCAGTTATGAAACTGATATAAATCACAGTATAATTAACCTTGTCCCTTTCTACCTTTGTTTGGCCAATAAATCAAAAGTCAGAAAGATGGGAACTTTTCATATATGTGTCCTCAATTTAACTATCCACATGTCCGTGTATATACAAAATTTGTTACTCTTATCTCAAATTTTGTAACTTTCAACTCAAATTTTGTAATAACGTGGACATGTAGACACTGATATTGAGGACAGTTTGTGAACTGCTGCTTAAGATGAGTGTCCAATAGGAACATATATATTGTAGCACAAGACATTATTTTGCAACTTGCAGTTCTGAAACAGTTATAAATCACAGTATAATTAACCTTGTCCCTTTCTACCTTTGTTTGGCCAATAAATCAAAAGTCAGAAAGATATGAACTTTTCATATATGTGTCCTCAATTTAACTATTCACATGTCGGTATATATACAAAATTTGTAACTCTTATCTCAAATTTTATAACTTTTTAACTCAAATTTTGTAATAATGTGGACATTTAGACACTGATATTGAGGACACTAGATATGACCAAAAAAAATATCCCCACTGTGGCAGTACTTTCTGGAACTAATATAGCATCATGAATATTCATGATGGCCTTATCAGCAGCCACAATAGTGTTCACTTTCTAGTATATAAATGGATTGGCAATTGAAGGAGATGAGACCGACTACCAATTAAAGAAAAACAATGCATTCCATTCGGTTCCTGCTCTCTCAGCCACCATGGTTCCTCTTACTGTTCCTCTTGGGTCTTCTCTCCATGGCAAGGTTGTTTCTTTTCTTCCTGAAATTCATCTACAGTTACTTTCTTCGCCCTCGAAAGAACCTCCTTAGCTATGGCAAGTGGGCAGTTGTCACCGGGCCTACAGCCGGTATCGGTCGGTCCTTTGCATCTGAACTAGCCAAGAATGGAATGAACTTGATCCTTGTCGGTCGAAACACTGACAAGCTTGAACAATTGAAGATGGAGATTTGCGCTCAGTATGAATCGATCGAGGTCAAAGTTGTTTCATTTGATCTTTCCGGTGATTTAGCGACCGGAATTGAGAGCCTCAGGTTTGTACTTGGATTCTTTTTGCAATTAATTTCAATAATAAGATATTTATATGATAATCAAATAAAATCTTTATTGAATCATTTCATCGAACACCTTGTGTGCACAAATTGCAATACATTGAGATATGCATAATGAAAGAGATACAAACCCGAGGTTTTGTTTAACAAGGAAACCGAGTGGTCGAAATCCTCTAAACCTAAGACTTGTAACCTTGCACGACATGTGCAACGATTCACCAATATCATCTCTGTACCAGAGGCTCAACTACAAAACTCAAGTCACAATCATCTTTGCATCCCGCAAAGGATCCCCAAACACGTCTTTTCTATAACCTGTATAAGGTATCACAAACCGACACACCACCTCCTTGACGTACACTGGCTGCTAGCCGAGATTGACGGCTCTAGAGGTGGCAGATTGTCGGGTCGGGTCAGTTTGACCAAATTGAAATGTCTGGTCAGGTCGAGTCGGGTCGGGTATCGGGTTGACGGCTGCCGGCATTTTTTTGGGTCGGGTCGGGTTCATGTCAGGTCGGGTCGGGTATCGGGTTGACGGCTGCCAGTATTTTTTCGGGTCATGTCAGGTTCGGGTCAGTCTCACTTTCTCTGGAACACGGGTCTCGTTGGGTTCGGGTCAGTTTGACTTTCTCTGAAACTCGGGTCGGGTCAGGTTTCAGGTTAGACGGGTTGGGCAAGTTTTTCGGGTCGGATCAAATTTTGCCCCCTCTAGATGACTCCTTTCTTGTGTGCTCCAATTGACAAAAGACATTTTGGGTTGGGCCTCTTTTCTCCATTCACATAAACATCTTGGGTTGGGCCTTTTTTTGGGCTTGGCTTATAAGTTGGAAAAGCCCAACAGAACCAGTACCTCGTAGTCTTTTCAGTATACATGTTAAAATCTATTTGTTAGAGGAGGCAGATTGTTGGGTCGGGTTGGGTCAGTTTGATCAAATGGAAATGTTGGGTAGGGTCGGGTATCGGGTTGACGGCTGCCAACATTTTTTTGGGTTGCCGGCATTTTCTGTCTAATATCTTCTGTTTTTTGTTTGTTGGAACCGGCATGAATAATCCCTAGACTTTAATTGTTAAGGCGAAAGTCAATTAAATAAAGCCAACACTCAACTTTTACACTATTGTTTAATTTATTGGTTGTTTTACATACATTTGGATTTTAAATAAGAGGAGGGATCCATTGACAATCCTTAACTTGACAATCTTGACAATCTTGATATTTCAAAAATTTGTAAAAAATCATATAAATTCTCAAAAATAGAAAAAAGTTTACGGAATTATTTCTTGACTTGTAGATTAATTATGTTTCCGATTATATTCAATTTAAGTTATATTTGATAGCCCTTCAAAGATCCGTTAAATTACAACCGTTAAAAAATACACAAAATTTTGATAAGCTATCAAACGATGTTCAAATTGATTGAAATTTGGAATACTATCGATCTACAAGTTAATTAATGCATCCATAAGTCTTTTTTCAATTTTAAGATTTTTTATGAATTTTTATAAATTTTTAAAATGTTTTATTGTTAAGATTGTCAAAGTTAGCATTGTCAAGGGATCCCTCCTCTTTAAATAATTCTGGCATTCTGCAATATTTTTACAATCATTGATTCCATCAATGGTTATTGAATGTATGAAACATTTATCTCAGGGAAACTATACATGAATTGGATGTGAGACTGCTGGTAAACAATGCCGGCTTAGTCGAACCAGAATTGACATACTTCCATGAAGCCGATATCAGCGCATGGATGAAGATAGTCAGAGTTAACCTCGAAGCAGTGGTACAGATCACACATGCGATGTTGCCGCTGATGCTGAAGAGGAAGAAGAAGAGCGCTATAGTGAATATCGGGTCCGGGTCTGCGCTTATGCCTTTCCCTCTTAGTTCTGTTTATGCTTCCACAAAAGCGTGAGTTCTTTCTCTATCATATTTGCATTAATCAGAGAAACACCTTGTGTCAGTACAAAAACTGATTATACGTCCATAGATGTACAAATTTTATAATAGATACAGCAACTCGTACCTCAAATTTGTAATATATGGATGCTAGGTATCACTCTTTGCATCATTGGTTAGGACTCAGTTTATTAAATTTTTCCTCTTTATTTATACTCTCATATAGGGATGGATATAATGTAACTATATATTGGACTAATTGGCAGCTATTATTGTCTTATTGTTAGAAGTTTATATTATTTTCAGTGTTCTGATATGTCGGAGAATTTATCATCAATTAACAAACATCTAAATTTTCAGCTTTATTGCTCAGTTCTCGCAAAGTCTGTATGTGGAATACAAGAGCAAAGGAATAGATGTCCAATGCCAGGTGATTGAACTAATTAACATTTTTTTTTAGAAAAAGAAAATGACTTTCAAGTTTCAAGTTTTTTTTTTTTTCTTTTTTTGTGTGTTTGGAGGTTGTCATGCTAACAACGTCGTTATATTATATGTAGGTACCATTCTACGTCGTAACGAAAATGGCATCTGGATACTTAGAAAACGAACGACCTTCTTTTACCGTACCAGATCCCGACACATACGTCTGTGCCGCCATACGGTGCATTGGTTACGACCGGATGGTGATTCCTTATGTGGGTCACTTTCTTCAGTGGAGCTGTATGAGCTTGCTCCCAGATATCCTGCTGCATAATCACACATTGAATGGATTACTCAAGCAGAGATCCAGAAAAATCTCAACAAGGCAAACAGAGAGACAGGAAACCAGTGCCAATACCAACTAATAAAAATGTATTCTTCTTGGTCATCCCAAACTTGGTAGTACATGTAAAATGAGCATATATGACAAATGCTAATTATTTTTCGTATATTAAATGTCCCTAGGAGTGGCAAAAAAACTCGTAGCTCGTGGCTCGCTCGCTTTTGGCTCGGGATCGACTCGCTATTGGCTCGCTCGTTAAGCTCGTTAAGCTAATGAGCTGAGCTTGAGCTTAGCATGGTTCGGCTCGTTAAACTCGTTTGGCTCGATATATTATTACTAATTGCAATTCGTACTGCTCTTATCGTAAATTATTAATATATTATACAATATATGGTCTAATATATATAAAATTGTTATGTATAATGTGTAAGAACATTATTTTGTTAGTCCTTTTGCTGATTTTTATTTAAATTTTGATATAACATATTAAAGTTTATTATTAAAAAATAAACGAGCTTAACGAGCCAGCTCGGTCAACTCGTTAATTAAACGAGCCGAGCTCAAGCTTGTGCTTTTGGCTCGTTAATTAAATGAGCCGAGTTTGAGCTTAGCCTAGCTCGGCTCGACTCGGCTCAGCTCGTTTACGTTGTCCCGGATACCCGACTCTTCGCATTGTATCACTTGTGATCAAAATGGTCGATGCAAGGTGTATGGATCTTTTTATTGAAACGTTTATCTTAAAATGTTTTTCCTGGTCCCACCGGGCGTGCCAAAATTTGTTGGGATCTTTTTATTGAAACGTTTATCTTAAAACGTTTTTCTCTGGGTCCCATCGGGCGTGTCAGAATTTGTTAGGATCTTTCTGTTGAAACGTTTAACTTAAAACGTTTTTTGGGATCCTTCCAAATACATCTTGTATAAATGTGCCATTGTAAGTTAGAATAGGCTAATAGCTGTACCGTTAGAATATATAGCTAGGCTGAAGTTAGCCGTTAGTAGTGTTTTAAAAAAACCCGAGAGGTCTGAACCCGACCTGAGAAACCCGGAGAAAATGGACCGACCGATCCGACCTGGGCGTCTGACCGGGGCAACCCGAGAGGACCGGGAGGGACGGTCCTCGCAAGGGTAGGTATCCATGTTCCCAGAAAAATTCCCGTGGAAACCCAACCCGAGCAAACCCGGGACCCGACCCTACCCGACCCGGGGTACCGGGGCAACCCGGGACCCGGCCCTACCCGACCCGAGGTACCGGGGCAACCCGGGACCCGACCCTACCCGACCCGAGGTACCGGGGTAATAACCCGAGGTAGCCCGACTTGGTTCCAACTTTTCCCGCCTTTGTTAACAACTAATATAATATTATTTAAATTTTATTTTTCAAGAAGAATTTTTGTTTTAAAACAAATATAATTATTAAATTTTTTTTCTGATTTTCTATGTTATTTTTTCGGTTTAAATAATATTATTTTAATTTTTTATTTATTTTTAATATAAAAATACTATTTTCCAAACTTTTAATAGTATAATATAATATATGTATATCTGATTAAAACAAATAATTTAATTTTTAATTATTTTTCGTTTTTTAAGTATATTTTTTGAATTTTGTAATATAAAATAGGTGTATTATATTTTTTTGTTTTGTTTTCTTATTTTTTTTTTACATATAACTTCGGGACTGGGCAACCCGAGCAACCCGGACCGGGAAACCCGGGCAACCTGAGCAACCCGGACCGGGCAACCCGAGCAACCCGGACTGGGAAATCCGGGCAACCCGGAAGGGACGGTCCTAAGCTAGGTCCAATCTCCTTCCCCCCAAAATTTTCCCGAGGTTTTCCGAACCGGGGAAACCCGTGGACCGGGGCGGGTTTGGACCTACCCGGACCGTTTTTAAATCACTAGCCGTTAGCAATAGACCAACAACTGTACATAAGATACCCATATACCATTTGTAAAGATATATATAACGGCCAATAAGAACAATCTTTGAGATTCATTATTTCTCTGAAAATTCAACATCTTTTGTTTAGTGGGGACTGGTAAATGGTAATTAGGGGGCCATGACCATGACCCATGCTGGCCACTACATATGCCGCCACTGCTTAAAGGACAAAGTTTCTGAACTGCTGCTTAAGATGAGTGTCCAATTATCTGACTATCACATTTCAAGATGTACTTGTTACATTCTGTATGCATTGCATCTGTGGATGTATGGACCTCTTTTAATGTATGCAAGATGTTAATTCCAACAGGAATATATTGCAGCACAAGCTATTATCTGCAAATTGCAGTCCTGGAACTGTTATCAGAATTCACAGGATGATAATTAACCTTGTCCCTTTCTAACTTTGTTTTAGCTCAACAAGTAAAACGTGAGAAAATATACTATTATGGCATCATGATGGCCTTATCAGCAGACACAATAAAATAGTGTATACTTTCAAAAGATATAAATGGATTGCAATTGAAGGAAATGAGACTGACTACCAAAGAAAAACAATGCATTCCATTATTCAGTTCCTGCTCTCTCAGCCACCATGGTTCCTCTTACTGTTCCTCTTGGGTCTTCTCTCCATGGCAAGATTGTTTCTTTTCTTCCTGAAATTCATCTACACTTACTTTCTTCGCCCCCGAAAGAACCTTCTTAGCTATGGCAAGTGGGCAGTTGTCACTGGGCCTACAGCCGGCATCGGTCGGTCCTTTGCATCTGAACTTGCCAAGAATGGAATGAACTTGATCCTTGTCGGTCGAAACACTGACAAGCTTGAGCAAGTGAAGATGGAGATTTGTGCTCAGTATGAATCGATCGAGGTCAGAGTTGTTTCATTTGATCTTTCCGGCGATTTAGCGACCGGAATTGAGAGCCTCAGGTATGTACTTGGATTCTTTACAATTAATTTCAATAATAAGATATCTATATGATAATTAATAAATAAAATCTTTATTGAATCATTTCATCGAACACCTTGTGTGCACAAATTACAATACATTGATATATGCATAATGAAAGAGATACAAACCCGAGTTTTTATTTAACAAGGAAACCGAGTAGCCGAAAAACCTCCAAAACTAAGACTTGTAATCTTGCACGACATGTGTAAGGGTTCACCAATATCATCTCTGTACCAGAGGCTCAACTACAAAACTCAAGTCACAATCATCTTTGCATCCCGCAAAGGATCACCAACACGTCTTTTCTATAACCCGTATAAGGTATCACAAACCGACAAACCACCTCCTTGACGTACACTGGCTGCTAGCCGAGATTGATGGCTCTAGAGGTGGCAGATTGTCGGGGGGGGTCGGGTTCGGGTTCGGGTTCGGGTCGGGTCAGTTTGACCAAATGGAAATGTCTGGTTAGGTCGAGTCAGGTCGGGTATCGGGTTGATGGCTGCCGGCATTTTTTTGGGTCGGGTCGGGTATCGGGTTGACGGCTGCCAGCATTTTTTCGGGTCGGGTCAGGTTCGGGTCAGTCTCACTTTCTCTGGAACATGGGTCGGGTTGGGTTCGAGTCAGTTTGACTTTCCCTGAAACTCGGGTCAGATCAGGTTTCAGGTCAGGCGGGTTGGGCAAGTTTTTCGTGTCGGATCAAATTTTGCCCCCTCTAGATAACTCCTTTCTTGTGTGCTCCAATTGACAAAAGACATTTTGGGTTGGGCCTCTTTTCTCCATTCACATAAACATCTTGGGTTGGGCCTTTTTTGAGCTTGGCTCATAAGTTGGGAAAAGCCCAACAGAACCAGTGCGTCTGTCAGTCTTTAAGTACAGTATACATGTTAAAATCGATTTGTTAGAGGTGCATCTTGTTGGGTCGGGTCGGTTTGGGTTAGTTTGATCAAATGGAAATGTTGAGTAGGGTTGGGTATCGAGTTGACGGCTGCCGGCGGTTGCCGGCATTTTCTGTCTAATTTCTTCTTTTTTTTTGTTTGTTGGAACCGGCATGAATAATCCCTAGACTTTAATTGTTAAGGCGAAGCCAACACTCAACTTTTACACTATTGTTTAATTTATTGGTTGTTTTACATACATTTGGATTTTAAATAACTCTGGCATTCTGCAATATTTTTACAATCATTGATTCCATCAATGGTTATTGAATGTATGAAACATTTATCTCAGGGAAGCTATACATGAATTGGATGTGGGACTGCTGGTAAACAATGCCGGCTTAGTCGAACCAGAATTGACATACTTACATGAGGCCGATATCAGCGCATGGATGAAGATAGTCAGAGTTAACCTCGAAGCAGTGGTACAGATCACACATGTGATGTTGCCGCTGATGCTGAAGAGGAAGAAGAAGAGCACTATAGTGAATATCGGGTCCGGGTCTGTGCTTATGCCTTTCCCTCTTAGTTCTGTTTATGCTTCCACAAAAGCGTGAGTTATTTATTTCTCTATCATATATATTTGCATTAATTAGAGAAACATCCTGCGTCAGTAAAAAACTATTCATACATCCATAGATGTTCAAATTTTATAATAGATACAGCAAATTTTGTAACACATACCTCAAACTTATAACATATGGATCGATGCTAGGTATCACTCTTTGAATCATTGGTTCATTATTAGAAGTCTATAATATTTTCGGTTTTCGGCGTTCTGATATGTCTGAGAATTTATCATCAATTGACAAATATCTAAATTTT
>JASGLE010000866.1:0-22118 GCA_030179965.1 Cyperus esculentus | reverse complement strand
GAAACTATTTGATTGAAGAAATCGTTTTCTATCTCTTGCGGGTTCACCGCTTCGTGCCCTTCTTCAAACTCCGATTCGTCTATTTCATTTCTCAATCTATCATAATGGATAGAAAAAGATTTCTGTTGCATCATATCTAACGGATTCCTTGGTTCGGACCGAAGAAGTAATGTCTCACTGAAATTTTTTTTCTATCCTTTTCTCCCATTACAAAAAGAAAGAGTTCAAATCTTCGCACTTATCACTTATCAGAGTCCATTTCATAAGGATCTTCTCACTTATCCGAGTCCATTTCATAAAAATCTTCTCAAGAATTACCCATGGTATATCAAAAATATCTTGAATTTTTGATACCAAGTTTGGTAATATCAAGTTGAAATAAATCTCGGAAAGGATGGATCTTATAAGTTTGAACCCACTCGTAGTTAAGATCGTGGGGAGATATTTTTTGTAAATATTGCACTCGTAGTAATAAATATTATCTTTTTATCTTTAATATCTCCCTCGAAAATGATCACAGAAATCAGATCTTTTTTTTTTTAAGGTTATCTTGATCCTACGTTTATTAACATATTTTTTTTTGCTTCGAAAACGAAAAAGACTCCAGTTTTCTTTCTTTCCGGATGGTAAAGATTTCTTAGAACATGGATTTGATTAACAAACACTCCATGTTTGAATTGACACTGAGATACGGATGCAAGTTCTTAACTTTTGAATCAGATCGATTCATATATGATGAATAAAATCTCCAAAGAATTTCTAAAAAGTCCGTGATCGAGGAACTTTCTCTATAGCTATAGAATTTTGGATCGGCTGTAATTGGATCAAAATTTCTTGGTGGCGAGATGAAAGATCTTAAGGATTCCAGATTGGATTTCTTTGGATAAAGAGTCCTTGGAAAAACAAAAGATCCGTAAAACTTATTATAAATTTTTCGATAGAATTTAGATAATTTATACATAAAAGACTTGTACAAATTATCTCTTGTGTTACCCCTTTGTGGAAAATCCTGATCGTGAGGTATTTGTGTGTCAGAGATTCGCAGAGAAAGAGTCAAAAAAAATTGTTTTTTTTTTACCGACGTACAAAGAAGAAATTATTTTGTTGCGAATAAACAATATAATTCTTTTCAATTGGCTGGAATTTTCTACTTCAATGAGATTCGATCTTGTTAAATCATATTCAATATTGCATAAGATATTTTTTCCTTTCCTAATAAACCGATTTCCCAACCACACATTGTCGAACCAAAAATTCGATTCGTGCGGATTCTTCCCCCAACTAACCATCGGATGGATCATGTATACACAACAATAGAAATTCAAGATCTTTGTTATTTCTATCTTTGAATGAGATTTGAATTCCAGCTACGGTTTCATTACAAATCAAGTCCCTATTTTTTATGATCAGGTTTCTCGACCACCAGGAACTCCGAATGATACAGATATACTTTTTCTTTCTTGGAAGAACACAATGAATTTCTTCTCCATCCATAAAAAAACTCCCAGAAAAGGTTTTTCCTTTTGGAAGCGAAACAACCAAGTTATTGGAAGAACAAAAAGATTCTTCCCTGCATTCAACCGAACTAAGAAGCCCCCTCAAATCGAGATTTTTTCTTTCTATTAGATTTTGATTGTGGACACGATAGAGAAAGACTCCTGCTAGAACAAAAATCAAAGTCTTTAAAAAATTCTTTACGACAGCCTGCATTTGGCCGAAATCAATGAGAGTTTTCATGATCCTCCATATTTTTCTTATTTATTTTATATATATACGATAAAAATGAAAAATATTTTCTTTTTATTCGTATTGTATTTATTAAGTAATTTTTTCTCGTATTAACGAATTTTTTATCATAAACGAAATTTTTCTAGTATTGTATTAACGAATTAGCTATTTTAGAAACCTAAAGGTTTGCACTCATTAGAAGATCAGAACAGACAGATAAAAAAGCTGATTCCATTTTATTGCTGCAATGATTAATTGCATATTAATCTCGATTCTGGAAGTAACTATAATAAAAAGAAAATATAAGGCGGCTTTTACTTTTAATATCCATTTTTCGAATTGAATTCAAAAAAAAGTGAAGGAATCACAATCCTTTCAATTCTAAGATATATCTCTGTTCTGTCTTTTTTCATTCATATATTTGATATCAAGAAAAGATTAAGTAATACAAATCGTATCAATTAAGACATATATCATTTTTTTTTCATATTGAAATTTTAGAAATTTGACTTCGTGCTCCGAATGAATGATGGTTTACTCAATACAATATCTCTTCGGCGAAACAGCGGATATCTTGATCGGGGAAGAGAACGGGTCAATCTCATATGACCCAATATGTTTGACAAGTCACACTATATGTCAAGCCAAGCTTTTCGGTTCCAGGACGGCGAAAAGATACTTTTGGTATTCCTATACTCAAAAATTTCAACCAAAAAATGCATATCCTTTATTCACTTAAATAAGGAAAGGTGAAAATCCATGATTTCTTGTCTTCATTCCTTTTTCTTCTATTTGATACATCGATTTTGATACACCGATTTCTTCTCTTTGATTTTGATACATGGAAGGGTTTTTTGATAGAGTAAGACAGAATGGATTCAAAAAAACTGTAACGAAAGGATTGATCATTCGAATAAGTATCCATTTATTCTCCAATAATGCAATCTTCCCCTTGCGTATTGGTACTTATCGGGTATAGAATAGATCTGCTTCTCTTTGTTCTTACGAACAGAGTTGTTCCCTTATTTTTCTTTTCAATGAGATGAAATAAAAATGAACCACAGAATCTACTAAAAAAAAGTTTAGGTACACAATATATCGTCTTCTTAGTTTAATACGTACGAGAAAATCAAGTTTCTATTTCTCTTTGATAAAGGGGTATTTCCATGGGTTTACCTTGGTATCGTGTTCATACTGTCGTATTGAATGATCCCGGTCGACTGCTTTCTGTTTCTATAATGCACACAGCTCTAGTTGCTGGTTGGGCCGGTTCGATGGCTTTATACGAATTAGCTCCTCTGACCCCGTTCTTGATCCAATGTGGAGATTATGATCAGAAATATTATTTCATTAATTGCATCCATGGCTGAATGGTTAAAGCGCCCAACTCATAATTGGCAAATTCGTAGGTTCAATTCCTACTGGATGCACCCTAATAGGAAGGGTCAAAAAGTCTATCGGAATTGGCTCAATGGGATCTTCCATAACGAATTAATTGGTATAGTATATTCATACCCTAACATAGGAAGAGTAAGAACTAGAATTCTGATCGATACTAAAACTCATAGGGAAGAAAATGGATTTATGGATGGAATCAAATATGCAGTAGTTAGAGGAAAAAGTCTTCGCTTATTGGGGAAGAATGAATCTTTAATGAAATACCAAAATCCAGAGGATGTATTTGCGCGATAGGCTCATTTATGGACTTATTGTGAAAATTGTGAGACATCCATTTACAAAAAATATGCACAAAAAAACAAATCTATTTGTCAACATGGTGCATTTCATTTACCAATGGAGAGTTTAGATCGAATCGAATCTTTGATTGATTGATTCGGGTACTTGGGATCCTACGGATGAGAATATAGTTTCTATTGATCCCTATGAGATTCTTAGAAAAAAGAAAGATAAGAATACATAGAGGAATAGATTTCTATATATAGAAATATATATATATATTATATATATATATATATATATTTTTTTTAATAAAGGAGAAATTCTCCTAAGATACCGAGAGGAAGGAGAAGTAGATAACCATTTGTTCAACAATGACAAATTATTACACGAGGAAGAACTTGAAGACCTTGTATACATACTTCTAATGTCGAATCAGGATCAACAAAGAAAGAAATCAAGGATTGAGTCGAACTAAGGTAATAGCTATGAATAGTCATCTTCTACCCCGAAAGGGCTAGAAGAATGGCACCTATTATGGGACATACAATGCATTACAGGCGTATGATCATTACGCTTCGACCGGGTTATTCTATTCCACCTCTTCTAGAGATTCTTTATTCTATTCCACCTCTTCTAGAGAAAAGAACTTAAAGAAAAATACTTAATAACACGGCGATACATTTATACAAAACTTCTAGTCGGAGCACACGCAATGGAGCCGTAGAAAGTCAAATGAAATCCAATCCACGAAATAATTTGATCTATGGACGACATCGTTGTAGTAAAGGTCGTAATGCCAGAGGAATTATTACCGTAAGGCATAGAGGGGGGGGTCATAAGCGTCTATACCGTAAAATCGATTTTCGACGGAATCAAAAAGACATATCTGGTAGAATCGTAACCATAGAATACGACCCTAATCGAAATACATACATTTGTCTTATACACTACGAGGATGGTGAGAAGAGATATATTTTACATCCCAGAGGAGCTATAATTGGAGATACCATTTTTTCTGGTAAAGGAGTTCCTATATCAATGGGAAATGCCCTACCTTTGAGTGCGGTTTGAACTATTGATTTACGTAATTGGAAGTAACCAATTAGGTTTACGACAAAACCTAGAAATCGATCACTAATCCATTTGGAGTACCTCTATGGAATAGACCTCAACAGAAAACTGTTGAGTAAGGGCAGCAAGTGATTGAGTTCAGTAGTTTCTCATAGAAAATTATTGACTCTAGAGATATGGTAATATGGAGAAAATTGTTTGAAGCACGCACAGAACTGGAAGCGCCCCTTCTTTCAAAGAGAGGAGGACGGGTTATTCACATTTCATTTGATGGTCAGAGGCGAATTGAAAGCTAAGCAGTGGTAATGAAGATCCCCCGAAGAGATGTCTCCTACGTTACCCGTAATATGTGTAAGTATCGACGTAATTTGATAGAGTCATTCGGTCTGAATGCTACATGAAAAACATAAGCCAGATGACGGAACGGAGAGACCTAGGATGTAGAAGATGATAATATGAATGATTCGGGAGATTAGGATTCCTAAATATCCACTCATGTGATACTTCATTATACGATGAAAAGATCTATTTTTTTCTATATCATCATATACATCTAGAAAGCCGTATGCTTTGGAAGAAGCTTGTACAGTTTGGGAAGGGGTTTTTTTGATAAAAAAGAAGAATCTACTTCAACCGATATGCCTTTAGGCACGTCCATACACAACATAGAATTCACACATGGAAAAGGCGGACAATTAGCTAGAGCAGCAGGTGCTGTAGCGAAACTGATTGCAAAAGAGGGTAAATCGGCCACATTAAGATTACCATCTGGGGAGGTTCGTTTGATATCCCAAAACTGCTTAGCAACAGTCGGACAAGTGGGTAATGTTGGGGTGAACCGAAAAAGTTTGGGTAGAGCTGGATCGAAGTGTTGGCTAGGTAAGCGTCCTGTAGTAAGAGGAGTAGTTATGAACCCTGTGGACCATCCACACGGGGGCGGTGAAGGAAGAGCCCCAATTGGTAGAAAAAAACCCGCAACTCCTTGGGGTTATCCTGCGCTTGGAAGAAGAACTAGGAAAAGGAGAAAATATAGTGATAGTTTGATTCTTCGTCGCCGTAAATAGGAATATTCAAAATCGAATTTTTGGAATTCGAAATAATGTGATGGGCGAACGACGGGAATTGAACCCGCGCATGGTGGATCCACAATCCACTGCCTTGATCCACTTGGCTACATCCGCCCCTTATCTAGCTAAAGAAAGGATTTTCTCTTTTTTCCATTCATCATTATTGTTTTTATTCTGACCTCGATACTTAGATCGAGATATTGGACATAGAATGCCAATCTTTACTATGCAAAAAAAGGAGTAATCAACTGTGATAGGTCAAAACAAAAGATTTGTAGCAAAGAAAAAGAAAAGATATGTAGCAAAGAAAAAGAAAAGATATGTAGCTAAGCATTTATCGGAAAAAACGGAAAAAATAAAAATGGGGCAGGAGAACGAAATCATAAGAACTTGGTCTCGGGCATCTACTATTACACCCTCCATGGTTGGCCGTACAATCGCTATTCATAATGGAAAGGAACATATACCTGTTTATATAACAGAATCTATGATAGGTTACAAATTGGGAGAATTCGTGCCTACCCGTTTTTGGGGGATAGATGCAATAAATGATAACGATAATAAATCTGTAATGAAGAATCAAAAAAAATAGGGATCAAACATAAGGAGAAAAAATCTTATGAAAAATTTTAAAAAGCTAGCGGATAACCCTATGAAAAAGAACTCAAGTTCAAGTAAAGGAGTCCAAGTTTTAGCTCAACATATAGGTATTTCTGTTTCCAAAGCGCGAAGAGTAATTGATCAGATTCGCGGACGTTCCTATGAAGAAACAATTATGATACTAAGTTTCATGCCTTATCAAGCATCTTATCCCATTTTCAAATTAGTTTATTCTGCAGCAAAAAATGCTAATCATAATATGGGTTTAAACGAAGCTGATTTATTCATTAGTAAAGCCGAAGTCAATAGAAGTACTATTAGAAAAAAGGCAAGACCCCGTGCTCAAGGACATAGTTATCCAATAAAAAGAAGCACATGTCTTATAAAAGTCGTACTCAAGGAAAAACCGAAATCTTTATTAAATCAATCTAAAATTTAGATTCCTTTTCATTTAAAAAGATATGGATGAAAAAAAGAAAATAGAGAATTATGGGACAAAAAACAAATCCACTTTGTTTCAGACTTGGTACAACCCATAGTCATCATTCTGTTTGGTTTGAAGAACCAAAAAATTATTCTACGAGTATACAAGAAGATCAAAAAATACGAAATTTTTTCAAGAATTATGTACAATATAGAATCAAAAAAGGTTTACAAATTGGTACCAAGAAATATTTAGAAAAATTAAAAAAAATAGAGCAAAAGAATAAAAAACAAAAAAGTAAAAAAAAGAGAATATCTTTACCTCCCTTACCTCCCTTAGGCTTTGAAGGAATTATACGTATAGAAATTGAAAAACAAGGATTTAGAACACAAAAAACATTTATACGAGTCATCATCTATAGCGGATTCGTACCAAAATTCTTATTAAAAGGGAAATGTTTGGCAAAATTCAAGAAAAATGTAAAAAAACAAGAATTCTTTTCTATATACCCCAGATTAATTCGTATTCAACTCAAAAGAGCTGAACAATTATATAGCCAACCTAATCTTCTTGCAGAATTTATAACCTTACAATTAAAAAATAGAGTCCCCTTTAGAAAGACAATGCAACAAGCTATTGATTTAGCTAAAGAAACAGATACAAAAGGAATAAAACTTCAACTCGCAGGCCGTATCGACGGAAAAGAGATCGCACGTAAAGAAGGTAAAAGAAAGGGTAAACTTCCCCTACAAATAATTTGTGCCAAAATAGATTATTGTTCTCATACAATTCAAACTATCAATGGAGTTTTAGGCTTAAAAATTTGGATATTTAGAAAGTAGAGCAAAGTAGAAAAAAATGACTTTGTCTTTCTATATTTATAGCAACTAGAACTATTTTTTTAAAACGCATAAGCCGACCCAGTTTACGAATTTATTCGAAATATCAACGAATTCCTAAGATTCTAGGTGGAATAGGAATTGTAATTCTGTCTACTTCTCAGGGTATAATGACAGATCGAGAAGCTCGACTTCAAAGAATTGGAGGAGAGATTTTGTGTTATATATGGTAATCCTCAAAAAAATAGAAAAAAAAGCTGTCAATAAAAAAAAATAATAATAATTTTGTATTTTAGAAATAATTATAATTATTTTTACGTTATTTAGCAGTTAAGTCTATTAATCCATATAATCGAGGAAAAAGATATGAAAGAGAAAAGAAAAACCAACATAGATATCAATAAAAAAGAGCAATTTCTTTATGAAGGAATAATTGTGGAACCGATCAAAGATATCTTTTTTTTTATCTTAAAAATCAAACCGTTGTGAGTTATCTAAATGAAAGAGAGCAATTTCTTTCTAAAGGACTTGTAACCCATCAAAGATATCATGTTCCACGTACGTCTGCATCATAATAGTCAAATCGTTGTGGGTTTTCGATCTTTCAATATGCGCCGTAATCGTATACGTGTGTTACTAGGGGATAGAGTCAAGATACAAATAAGTGAATTTGATTCACAAAGAGGGAAAATTTCTTATCGATTTCCCCAAGATAGAAAAAAAAAAGACAAATTCTTTGATTGATTCTATTAGAGAAAAACGAGGAATTCGAATTAGTTAGGGTTAAATCAAAATTGAATTGACTCTTTTAGTATAATTGCTATGCTTAGTGTGTGATTCGTTAGTTTTTTTTTCTTTCAAAGTTAGAATTGAAAAAATCAACTAATCCTTACTAAAAACTTATTTCATAATAAAAAAAAACTAAAAACCAACCTATTGCTTCGTATTATCAAGATCCTAAGAAACAGTCACTATATGAATAAATCATATATTTGTAGCAACTGAAATCTCATCTTTTTTCTCTAATTCATAGAGAAAAAAGAGGATTATCCAGTGTTTAGTAAAAAAAAAAGGATTTTTAGAAAAGGAGGGGTGATAGAAAGAAAGAACAAGATATCAATGCTATATGATCCCAATATGTATGGTCTATAAATCATGTGATAAAAGAAAAAGCAGTGTCACAAAGCATCAATAATCAAATATTCAATTCAAAAATACATAAAAAAGAGAAATTTTAATAAAAAAGAATAAAGAGTCCTGAGTTAAGAAAACTAAGGAAATTGACTCAACAACAAATTTTGTTGGAAGCTCCATTGCAGAGTTTAGACCTAACCATGAATAGAGAAGCTATGGGAACGACAGAACCTGTGACTATGTAGAATTCTATTCAAAAAAATTCTAAAAATTCATTAGGTGGGATGGCGGAACAAACTAAGAAAAAATTGAATTATTTATTCTGAAAGTCATGAATTGAACCTACGAATGAAAGAAAAAAATGAAAAAGAAAACAGTAAATATTCGCCCGCGGAATACCTAATTTATTTACGAAAAATAATTTTGACATTATTCAATAGAAATCAGGAAAGAAAAGATTCTTTATAAAAGAAAGAAGCATCATATTCTCTATTCAAATTTCAATATGCACAAAAGAACACACATCTCTGCCTTAATTTATCCTATATAGAAATAGATTAATTCCTTTTTTTTTTTTTTTTTGAAAAAATCGAATTTCTGAAGTAGAAGAATTCGAAATAGTGTGATGGGCGAACGACGGGAATTGAACCCGCGCATGGTGGATCCACAATCCACTGCCTTGATCCACTTGGCTACATCCGCCCCTTATCGAGCTAAAGAAAAGATCGAGCTAAAGAAAATATTTTCTCTTTTTTCCATTCATCATTATTGTTTTTATTCTGACCTCTTAGATTGAAGTATTTGACATGGAATCTCCATATTTACTAAAAAAAAAAAAGGAATAATAAATCTATAAATGTTATACAGAATGATCTGGAAAGAGATACTTTTATGTCCGCAACCGAAGCTCAAAATTATCTGTCGATCGCATAGCAAATCAAAAAAAAAAATCCTTAGTAATATGAGTTCTTTTTCTCAATTATTTTGAGTATTGAATTTAGATAAAAAAAACATTGAGTTAAGATCAATCTAAACCAAACCATTTATTTTTAACTTTTATATTATGATATCGCTATGTAAAAAATCGAGGTCTTATCAATCCATAATTTATAAAACAGGTTACGATTTGGTAGATTTTACACTTACCCATTTTTTGGAAATGAAAGATATAATATAAACAATATAAATATTAAATCTTTATCTTTATCCAAAAAAATTTTTGGTGAAAAAATTATTTATAATCCTATTTTTAAAATCCTATTTTTAAAAATAAAAAAAAAACTGAAAAAATGGAGAATTTATACTACTTAGTTTAGAAAAAAAAATCGTCTTTTTTCTATATTAATTTTTAAAAATTAACGAGAATCAAGTGTATTAATCCTCTAGGTATACTTACGCAATATACCTTTATATATATTATATTTTATAAACCTCCGGGTATACTTACCCAATAGAGATATTTTAGAGACTACTATACTAGTATATTTTTTTCCTTACCCAATATATTAGTCTAAAAAACTAATATATTGGGTATATTGGGTATTTCTCAAATTAATATTCAAATTATTAATATAATGAACAATTCAAAAGATCTAGTTTATCCTTCAATAGCAGGAACTTCAACAACAGCTAGGTCTAGAGGGAAGTTGTGAGCATTACGTTCATGCATTACTTCCATACCAAGGTTAGCACGGTTGATGATATCAGCCCAAGTATTAATAACACGACCTTGACTGTCAACTACAGACTGGTTAAAGTTGAAACCGTTAAGGTTGAAAGCCATAGTACTAATACCCAAAGCAGTGAACCAGATACCTACTACAGGCCAAGCAGCCAAGAAGAAATGTAAAGAACGAGAATTGTTGAAACTAGCATATTGGAAGATTAATCGGCCAAAATAACCATGAGCAGCTACGATATTGTAAGTTTCTTCCTCTTGACCGAATCTGTAACCTTCATTAGCAGATTCGTTTTCAGTGGTTTCCCTGATCAAACTAGAGGTTACCAAAGAACCATGCATAGCACTGAATAGGGAACCGCCAAATACACCAGCTACACCTAACATGTGGAATGGGTGCATAAGGATGTTGTGCTCTGCCTGGAATACAATCATAAAGTTGAAAGTACCAGAGATTCCTAAAGGCATACCATCAGAAAAACTTCCTTGACCAATAGGGTAGATCAAGAAAACAGCAGTAGCAGCTGCAACAGGAGCTGAATATGCAACAGCAATCCAAGGACGCATACCTAGACGGAAACTTAGTTCCCACTCACGACCCATGTAGCAAGCTACTCCAAGTAAGAAGTGTAGAACAATTAGCTCATAAGGACCACCATTGTATAACCATTCATCAACAGATGCTGCTTCCCAAATCGGGTAAAAATGCAAACCGATAGCTGCAGAAGTAGGAATAATAGCACCAGAAATAATATTGTTTCCGTAAAGTAAAGAACCAGAAACAGGTTCACGAATACCATCAATATCTACTGGAGGAGCAGCAATAAAGGCAATAATAAATACAGAAGTTGCGGTCAATAAGGTAGGAATCATTAAAACACCGAACCATCCAATGTAAAGACGATTTTCAGTGCTGGTAATCCAGTTACAGAAGCGACCCCATAAACTTGTGCTTTCGCGTTTCTCTAAAATTGCAGTCATGATTAAATCTTGGTTTATTCTATTCGTAAGGACTCCCAAGCACACATATTAACTATTAACTAGTTAACTAGAGTTAATAGAGATGAGTTAACGGGTAGAAGGCTTGTTAATGAACAGTATAACACCTTTTTATATTAATGTCAACCAATGCTAAGAAATAAGTAATAACTAGAATTATTAGAAATGAGTTAACAGGTAAAAGGTTTGTTAATTAACAGTATAACACATTTTTATATCAAAATATACCTAATATAAACGTCAACCAATGCTATAATATAAATAAAAATAGAAAAGATTTCTATCAATGTCAACCAATGCTATAATATAAATAAAAACAGAAAATTTCAGAATCAAAAAATAAAAATCTCTTCTCAAACTCTTTTATGGGTTGCCCGGGACTCGAACCCGGAGCTAATCGGATGGAGTAGATAATTTTTGTCTGTTAGAATAAAAAAAAACCCTCCCCAAATCGTGCTTGCATTTTTCATTGCACACGACTTTCCCTATGTATACATATCACATTTCTATTTTAAGAAATAGGAAAGTTTAATAATTTGAAAAATTTCTTAATAATTTGAAATATTTCGTTGACTAAAAATTTCAACTTGATTTTAGTCAATTTGAGCATTTCAGAATTCTAATCTATGAAAATATTTTTTCATTTCTAATCTATTGAAATTTTAGGTCTCGTGACTTAAAAGATCAAGAATATGGGTAATATCCAAGTACCAAATACGTTCTTTATTTAATCTATATAAATAAAAATAAATTGTTTTTTGGAAGACTAAAGAAAGAACTTGTCCTTCTTCTGTAAAAAACTCCTCTAAAAATATTGAACCTAACCTTTGCAAAAAAGTACGTACTGTACTTTTATGTTTACGAGCCAAAGTTTTAGCACACGAAAGTCGAAGTATATACTTCATTCGATACAAAATTCTCTTTTTAGAAGATCCACTATAAAAATGAAAAATATTTTTATATATTTGACCAAATCGACTAATAATATCATAATCTGATAAATCTGTCCAAATTGGTTTACTAGTAGGATGTCCTAATACAGTACAAAGTGAAGCTTTAGACAATGATCTAATGAGAGGAACGACTGGAACTAGAGTATCAAATCTCTTAAAAAGAGTATCTATTAATACAAAATCCTCCAATATTTGACTCCTTACCATCAAAGGATTTATTTTTACACTTGAAAAATAACCGAGAAAGTAGAATGAATAATAAGAGAATTTGTTTCTATGAAACCTATTAGACTCAGACCAAAAATGAAAATAATATTGCCAAAAACAGATAAAGCAATATTTCAATTTCTTCATAAATTGATAGGTCCCTTTTGATGCTAGAATTGCTTTGCCTTGATATCGAACATAGTGCATGAGAGGATCTGTGAAGAACCATAAAGTTTTCTTCAAAAAAATATGATGTACTATTCTAAAATGTTCTATTTTTCCATAGAAGTAGATTCGCTCAAGAAAGGTTCCAAAAGATGTTAATCGTAAACAAGAAGATTTTTTACAAATAAACAAGAATAAAAACTCATATTCAGATACATAATAATTATATAAGAAACGAGAGAGTCTTATATTTTCTTTTGAGAATATAGAAATAGAAGCTAATTTCTTTGAAATAATGAGACTATTCCAATTAGAATAATCGAAGAGAAAGAATCTCAATAAATGCAAAGAAGGAATATCTTGGATCCAGCATTGAAGGATTTGAACTAAGATTTCAAAATGGACAGGATAAGGTATTAGTATATCTAACACATTATTTAAATAGGAAAATTTGTCCTCTAAAAAAGAAAATGTTGAATGAATAGATCGTAAATTTTGCAATTTTGATATTTTTTTTTTAGAGGAGGAAAATAGAAATCGAAGAAAGAATGGAATTTCTACAACAAAACTAAAACCTTCAGATATCATCTGAGAAAAAAAATGAGCGTAAAAAAAGCGGTTGTGCTCATTAATTTGATTTTGGTTACAATTTTGAATAACCGAATTCATCAAAGAATTCGGTTGATACAACCGAATAATTAAGCGTTTTACAAGTATTAAACTAGATTTAATATCATAGCTAATCAGTTTTTTATTAGGTTCAATAGAAGCATTTAAACCATAATCATAAGCAAATACATAAATATATTCTTGAAAAAGGAGCGGATATAAGCATTGTTGTTGACGAAATTTAGATTTTTCAAGATATTTTTGAAATTCTTCCATTGAAATATCTATTTGAAGCAGAAGAAATAAGCCTTTTCTGGGTTTATAAAATGATACACAGTGCAATATGGTCAGAACAGAGTTTTTCTTATTAATTCTAGTATGTATAAATACTAGATACTCCGGAAAAGAAACGATAAACCCAGCTCTATTAACTAATCCTAATAAAACTAATCCTAATAATAGAAAAATATTATTATTAGAAAGATATTTTTCTTCCCTTTTTCTATCCAAGTAGTTTAGTTTATTTATTTTTTCGTATTTTCAGTTTTAGTTTTAGGAGGTTAAAATCTTTTATTTTTGCAACCCAATTGCTCTTTTGATTTTGGAATCCATCTTTTTTATCAATATACAGTTTCTTCTACACATCCATCTCCAATTAAAAATAAAGAATAATTAGGATTCATTTTTTGAATGAATCAGATCAAAAGTTCAATCATAAAAAAACTCATTCATCTTTTCCCGGATTCGGTACTAATATATTTTTAACATCTAATTAGATCGGGAAATCGTTCCAATAAAGGTAAAGAACATAAGCTCGTTTCTTTTTGACTTGATCAGAATTGGAGCCATTGGGCTCTATCCATTTATTCAATAGACTCAGCTAAAATTCGGAAATTTCTTTTTTTTTCTTCTTCCAAAATTCAAAACAATTTTTTAGAACTGTAATGGTTGGATAAGATCCAAAAAATTCTACTTTATTTACTTTCAATAGTAAAAATCAATAAAATAAATATAAATAATAAATAAATTGAAAGATTTAAAGAATAAAATCCTTTTTATTACGACATGCTGTTTTTTCCTATTCATCACCTTTAAGGATCAGTCGCGGTCTTATAGACTCTACCAAAAGTCTGGACGAATTTTTTTCTTCATCCAAATGTGTAAAAGATCATAGTCGCACTTAAAAGCCGAGTACTCTACCATTGAGTTAGCAACCCGTATAAAAAAAAAAGAAGAGAGGTATATATGATCGAAATCAAAAATTAAATCAATTTTATTGCATAACTCTGTTAAAACCATAAATGAGTAACAGAGAGATCAAAAATTCAATAAAAAAAATTGAAATTCAATTACTAAAATTGAGAAATCGAAATCCATTCCTTCCAATCAATCAAAATGAAAAATTTGAAAAATCACCTTTTTTTGATTAAAAAAAAAAGATGTCTTAATGATGAAATACAAACCTACTGTTCGAGTAAAGAAACAATAGAGAACAGAATAAAAAGATCTATTCATCTACGATCAAATTGTATTTGATCAATACAATATTGTATTGATCAAATACAATTTGTCAATAGTAATAGTAATATTGAGAAAAAATAAATAAATGCCAATAAAATAAATACAAAAAAAAATAGAAAGAAAAATAATGAAATTATTTATATTTTCAAATTTAATTATATATATTATTATATATAATATAATAATATAATTATATTCTATATATTTTGTAGAATCTTTTTTACAATATTATCATACATTATTTATTAATGTCATCCGATATTTAGGATACCTAAAAACCTAAAAATTTTGATGTATCCTATACAAAAACAAAAAGTTCTTGTATAGGATAGAAAAAAATTGAATGACATCCCATTCTCCTATCAATTGAAAAAAATAATGTAATTGAAACTATTACAGATACTAGTCCTTCTCTCCTACTTAACCTACTTAAATAGTATCTAAGTATCTATATCTATTTTTTCTATATCTATTTTTTGATTTTTAGATTTTGAAATTTCGTTCTTTCCTTGCTTTGATTAACCCAAACTTCTTTCTTTAAAGAATTCTGTCCTTCTTAATATATCATGAACAGTTTTTGTAGGTTGAGCACCTTTTTCAAGAAAAAAAAGAATAGCAGAAACATTTAAATAAGTTTTTTTATTTATTGGATCATAAAAACCTACTTTTCCAAGATCTCTTCCTTCTCTTCGGGACCGAGCATCAATTGCAATGATTCGATAGATGGCTCATTGGGATAGATATAGATAAAAAAAGTCTCCCTAGAAACGTATATGAAATTTTCATCTCATACGGCTCAAGAAAAATAATTCAAATTTCTGTATAGAATGTAAAATGGACTCAGAAAATCATGAATTATACTATGATTCAAATAGAGTTCTTTTTCCTTTTCGTTATATAAAAAAATATCATAATATTTTTTTTACTCATGACTCAAGTTAAATAAAAAATTTTTAGAAAGTTCATAAATCCTTATGAAAGAATTTCTTGAGCTGTCTCTAAACTCTTTTGTTTGTTTTATCTCTAACCTTTTTAGATTTGTCAATTTGATCGAATTACACTGTTGAGATAATTTAAAAAAGTATTTTCTTGTTCCGGAATCCTTTCTTTTTTCTTTTTGGAATCTTTAGGTTTAGAAATTATTTTGAAGACCTTTATTCCTTTCAAAGGGAAAGCAACACCCCTTCTTTTTGATTTCCTTCTTTATAAAATAAATACGAAGGATTCATTCCCGTTCCACCTTAAAATCAGAATAGTTTTACCAGTTTCCAAGAATTTCACTTTATATTTTTTTTTTCTTGTTCGAATTGTATTTTTTTCTGATTCTGATACTAAGATATACTTACAAAATTGGTCTAAATTAATTAGAATTAATTGAATTATCACTAACCCTAGATTCTTTCCCTTGTTTGATAAAAAAATCAAACTTCGAGCTCCATCATGTACTGTTTACGGACAACCTAATAGAAATTAGAAATTGGCTTTTTGAACAGAACAAATTATGTCGAGCCAAGAGCATTTTCATTACTATAGAAAGAAAATGGTGGATGTAAAAATCCACAGAAAATTATGTCCTTCAAGTCGCACGTTGCTTTTTACCACATCGTCTCAAACGAAGTTTTATCATAACAGTCTTTTATTTTTTTGAAAAGTATGGAATTGATTCAATATGGAATCATGAATAGTCATTGGTTCAACCGATATATAGTTCATATTAATTATGAACTGGGAAATTAATAAAAAATTCTCCCTTTTTTTGAATCAAATTCACTTAATTTGTTTCTTGACTCTATTTCCAGTAACACACGTATACGATTACGACGTATATTGCCAGAGAGATAACCCAGAACGATTTGAACTTAGGAATAAGATTTTTCAAATTCCGTAGAATAGCTATTATGAAATCAAAAGTCTGCAACAGAGAAAAAACTTGTTGTTGAGTAAATTTCAACAGTTTTAATAACTCAAAACTCTTCTCTCTAACATTTCTTTGTTATTTTCTTAATATAATATTTTTTTCTCCTGTTTATGTATTTTTGAATTGAATGTAAATTCAAAATCAAAAAATAGAATAATCTTTTCTTATTCAAGTTCGAAACGTTTCGTGATCTTCAACCAATTACGTGCTTCAATATAATTACTTGGAGTGAGCGCTATAGCTTGTTTCCAATACTCAGCAGCTTGATTGAACCAAACTTCTGCAATTTCAGAATCGCCTTCTAAAATGGCCTGTTCTCCCCGGTCGGAATAGAAAATTCTTTCCCTTAGAACTGTACTTGAGAGTTTCCTACCTCATACGGCTCAGTAATCTATTCTTTTGTTTTCTATCCTATCCGTATTTTTTCTATATTGGCTAATTCAATTTCTCTTGATTTTTTCTATGATAAGGTTAATCATAAAAAAACAAAAAATCAGTTGATTACAGTAAGTTTCAAACTCTAATTTTCTTAATAAGAAATTAGTTTTTTCTTTTCTTCCCACCTTCAGAAGAATAAAGCAGATAAAGCTCATATATTTTTAGAATTTTCTGAGAGGTAACTATCTCCTTTTTAATAGGAAATCGCTATAGAATCTTTGAAAAAGAATTTTCTCAATCAATAAGAAAAAGAACTTACTATCTTTGGGATCTAATCCTACACCGCTGCTTAATATCTTAGTAGATCAACTCTATTACATAAGTGGATTTCTAACTTAATGTCCCTTATTATGACATAAGTAAGCAGTTATTAAATTTATCGACACAGTAGCTCGCTAAGTGATTTTTACGGTGCTTTCTCTATTAATTTGATTTTTTATCCATAGAAGTAGAGGCTATGTTTTTTTTTTCTTCCTATTTTAATTCTAATGAAGTCTCTTTATTTTGAAGTCTCTTTATTTCTACAGCTGAAAAAAATCGTTGTTTTTGACGATTTCTATGTAGAAATCCTATTTTTTCTAGTATCTACTAGCTAATTTCTTTTTTTTCTATAGTAGAGATAGTCGCACGTAATGACAAATCACAGCCATATTATTAAAAGCTTGTGGTAAAAAAGGATTTCGTTCTAGTGCTCGAAAATAATATTCCAAAGCTTTTGTATGTTCTCCATTGCTTGTGTGTATAAGGCCTATGTTATAGAGTATATAACTTCGGTCATAAGGATCCATTTCTGGTCGCGTAGCTTCATAATAATTCTGTAAAGCTTCTGCATAATTTCCTTCGGATTGAGCCAACATTCGTTACGGTCGTTCATTCTATTGAAAAGATCTCCGTTCCAGAACCGTACATGAGATTTTCATTTCATACGGCTCCTACTTTCTGTCCATAATATTGAGTAAAAAAATCTTTAGCTTGGAAGGAATTAAAATCCACCTATTCTCATCTTTTTATGAACTGAAAGAAGCTAGTATTTTTACAAGAAATCTCTAGTAAACCTTCTCATCAGAGGTTTTTTCTTAACATCAACCAATCATATTACTACTACATAAATCATATTACTACTACATATTAGTAGTAGATAAAAAACATAACTCCAATAATTTCTTTGTTCTTAACGCTTTTTTTTTCTAAGAATTAGTCACTTCAACGATCTTTGATGGTTATATGGGTATCCAAAGTACGAATGAAATGGATGTTTGTTGTCCCAACCATTCTTGTTAGTCCCGATACCTATAAGGAAAAGGGGTATTTCGAACAAAGTTTTTGTTTTGTTGATTTCTAAGTGTAGTGCTTTTTTCCTATACTTAGTATGGTATTTAGTAGAGACTCTACGAAATAGAGGTCTAATCTTTCGCTCAATGCTAAAATTAATGATTGAAGCATCTGAGATTGCATCAATCGAGGATACACGACAGAAGGGATTGATTGTTCTACCCTCACAAACTTCACCTTCACCAAGCGCAGGTTTCTTTTCATTACTAGGTTTTTTCTATCCCGCAACACGTTTTTCTTGCAAGACTTAACTACATACAGGCTAAAAAAAATAAGAAAAAAGAATCAAATCGCACCATCTCTGTAATAGGTAAATGCCTTTTTTTCTCCTGAAGTTGTTGGAATTATTCCCAACAAGATATTGGCTACAATTGAAAAGGTCTTATCTATAAAATTCCCATTTATACGCGATCTAGACATAATTAATTAGCAATCCCTTTTATAATCTTTTTCATTATCCCTCGGGAAAATTATCCTAACAACAAAGGAAATATAAAGTACAAAATTACGTAAAAAAAAGACAAGTAAAGATATGAAAAGAATTTCGGTTTCAGGACCATGACCAAAAGTTAAAATTCAGTTTTAGGACCTGGAGTTTTCTATTCAGTTTTAGGACCTGGAATTACTCGTTCGGTTTTAGTTTAGGATACCAGAAACTCCCATCAGTTAGAGCTTATAATATTTATAATATTTCATGGATAAAATCTCATCAATTTCCATTAAAAAAGATCGAAAGTCTGGGCCTGAAATCTCTTTTTTCGGATTTTCTATTAATTTGTTATAAAAAACGAATCTTTCTATTTTAGAATAAACGAATTCAGCACGAATGGTTTCATCTAAAGGCAGCTTTTGCCAATCTGAATTATCTCCATCGTCTTTATCTTCGTCTTCTAAAAGGGAATAGAACGGATCTTCTTCCGTAAAAGTAATTTGGGTACAAATTTGGCCTAGTAAAGTCAGAATATAATCCCCAGAATAAATATCGTCTTCTGAAAAAAGAGAAATAAAATTCTCAATCCATTGTCGAATCATTCCAAACCGAGAATTTAGAATTAAATTCTCTTTCTGTAACTCTTCCAGCTGAAATTCTGAATCAGAATCAATATCGTTTTCTGATTCAGAATCTGATTCGGAATCAGAATAAATATCCTCTTTTTCATTAGCGGAATCATAGGACAGGACTCATCAGAATCATAATCCTTATCATCTGATTTCCCCTTTTCTGATTGTGAATCAGAATCAATATCCTTTTGATCAATATCCTTTTCTGATTCTTAATCAGAATGAATATCCTCTTTTTCATTAAACGAGTCTGATTCCAGTGACTCTTTAAAATCAAAAGGATCTTGACCATTAATAGGTCCGTGGCCCGTAATAGGTCTGTCTTTTCCCACAGAGACAGGACTTATTAGAATCCTAGATTCTTTGTGTTGCTCGTTAGCATTAGCAATGTAAAAGCCCTCAAATTGTATCTGATTAAATCCAAAAATTGTTGACATTTTTCTTTTCATTTTTGAAGATTATTTTTTGGTCATTTTTTTTATAACTATAACATGTTATCGGGATATAATCCCTTAAAATTGAAAATACATCACCTGTTAGTTATTTAAGAATGAATAAGATTTTTCAAATTCCGTAGCATAGCTATGATGAAATCAAAATGAAATCAAAAGTCTCTAATGTAAAAGAGTTTCCAAAAAACAGGACTATAACTAAAATATTCGAAAAAAGAAAGAAAAAAATTCAAAGATTGGATACCCCCTTTACAACATCTATACAAAAAAAAGGTATATTTGTATCCTTTTATAAAGAAAAAAAGGAAAAAAATAAGATAATTTAGAAAATTCAAAATTCAATTCATTATATGAAAATTTTTTATAAATCCAAATCTTTTGAAATAAAAAATTTTTCGATAAACAAATTGTAAAAAATGGTCCCTTATCAAACAAAAAAAATTGTAGAATTCATTTCATCAAAATTGTCAAAATTTCGATTAATAAAATTTTCAAAAAAAATCGTTTTTCTTAATCTTAATACTATATTAGGATTAAGAATTAAGATTAAGAACCCTTTTTTGAATAATTAAAAATAAAAAAATATTTATTTATAAATTCTTAGTCTTATACTAAGAATTAAAAATGATCAATTTAATTTATATTTGTTCCTCAACCACAAAGACTTTCAATTCTTCCTGAATAGCTTCCTTCAAAAGAGCTTCTGCCTCCTCGGTAAATGTCTTCGTAGAAGATATAATCTCTTGAAATTCAGGTTTTTTATTTTTTAAGCGACTACGCAGTTCTTGAAGAAAAGATCTTACCTGTTCAATCTCTAAGGCATCAAGATATCCATTCGTTCCTGTATAGATAGTAGCTATCTGATCTTCCACTGTTAAAGGATCTGATTGGGATTGTTTAAGCAATTCACGTAATCGTCGACCTCTTGCCAATAGATTCTGAGTAGTTTTTTCAAGGGCAGAAGCGAATTGTGAAAAGGCCTCTAATTCTGTGAATTGGGCTAGGTCCAATTTTAATTTTCCAGCTACTTGTTTCATAGCCTTAATTTGAGCTGCAGATCCTACTCTAGAAACAGAAAGACCCACATTAATAGCAGGTCGAATTCCAGCATTGAATAAATCAGCAGATAAAAATAATTGTCCATCTGTAATAGAAATTACATTAGTAGGAATATAGGCTGAAACATCTCCAGATTGAGTCTCAACTATTGGTAAAGCAGTCATACTTCCTTCACCTAAACTAGAATTTAATTTAGCAGCTCTTTCCAAGAGGCGTGAGTGCAAGTAAAAAACATCTCCTGGATAAGCTTCACGACCGGGAGGCCTTCTTAATAGAAGAGACATTTGTCGATAAGCTTGTGCTTGTTTAGAAAGATCATCATAAATTATTAAAGTATGACGTTCACGGTACATAAAATATTCAGCCAGAGCTGCTCCTGTATAAGGAGCGAGGTATTGTAATGCAGCAGCTGAATCTGCCATTTCAGCTACAACAATAGTGTATTCCATGGCCCCTTTATCCTGAAAAGTAGTCACTACTTGAGCCACAGAAGATGCTTTTTGACCGATAGCTACATAAATACATATTACATTTTGCCCTTTTTGATTAAGAATCGTATCTGTGGCTACTGCTGTTTTACCAGTCTGCCTGTCCCCAATAATTAATTCTCGCTGACCCCGTCCTATAGGGATCATTGCATCAATAGCAATAAGCCCTGTTTGAAGGGGCTCATATACAGAACGTCTGGAAATAATACCAGGCGCAGGGGATTCAATTAACCTAAATTCAGAAGATGCAATTGGGCCTCTTCCATCAATTGGTTGAGCTAAGGCATTTATAACACGACCTAAATAAGCTTCACTAACAGGTATCTGAGCAATTCTTCCTGTTGCTTTTACAGAACTTCTCTCTTTTATCATCAAACCATCACCCATTAATACAACGCCAACATTTTTGGATTCCAAATTCAGAGCAATACCTTTTGTACCCTCTTCAAATTCTACTAATTCACCTGCCATGACTTCATTAAGACCATAAATACGAGCAATACCATCACCTACTTGAAGTACAGTACCGGTATTCACAATCTTGACTTCTCTATTATATTGTTCAATACGTTCACGGATAATATTACTAATTTCGTCAGCTCGAAAGGTTCCCATAAGTCTTTCTTTATTCTTTTTCAAAAGCAAAGAAAAAAAGGTAGTGCCTAAGTTTAAAACTAAAGTAAAAGTTGAAGGA
>JASGLE010000865.1:0-22128 GCA_030179965.1 Cyperus esculentus | reverse complement strand
AACTGAGAATTTTTATAAGGGTTAATTTATTATCTTTGATCTTATATTAATGAAATTTAGCTAATTAATGAGAAAACTATCTAAGATCTCAATATATATTTCGGAACGTTTAATTAGCAAAATATAATACTTGTTGGCCGATGATTTTAAGTTAGTTGGTACTAGCCCTGTCAAAATATAGATTATGGATAAATTTATACAGCATGATATATTTGGTATACTTGAATTTTATAACAAGTTGGGACGCAATTACAGAGAAGGTTCTCTTTATAATTGTTGAGAACTTGTAGGGACCATTTTGAAAGATTTCATCATATTAACATAAGGCAGGTTTGTTGATTTTTATTGGTCGTCGATTTGAATGGGTCTCTCTTTCTGGATTCTCTCGTAAATCATTCTCCATTGCGTGGCAGGTTCTAATGATTCTTATTTAAAAGAAAAGGGATGACTAAGCTGCTTGTATGTACTTATATGGTTGGATGATGCACTGGTGCTTATATTGGTGTCTCTCGGTCTCTTTTCCTTATATGTGATCCTGAGTTGAGTTAGGGTTCGGATATGGAATATCTATATATATCAAATGATAGTATGAGCGTCAGAGTGTCTAATTAAGTGCGATCGGTCTTTAGGATCTTGAGCAGAAAAATGGACTCCATATAACTCTCGGTATTTAATTGTTATACTTATATTTTATTCTCTGTTTTGACGTTGAGGATAATTATAATTAGTGAATTGTTCCTCTAAAAACCATTCCTGATGCTGGGGCCGGTTGGTAATGATGCTTGTCCTTGGCTTTAATATAATTACTGATGTTAGATAGACCGGGCTAAAGTCAGGTACGTATGTACTAGTAACTGGTTATATTCCAAATCCAATTGCTGAAGTTAATATCGTTTTAGTGCTATACATGGTATATATATGCATTAGAGCTGGTCTTTGTGATAGCAACTGAATGTGAAATATGTACAGGAATTAAATGAATGAAAATGAAACCTATATGGTGGGTCAAATAAATAAGGTCTGGCTAATTAAATGAAATGGAACCGAGTTAACTATGCAAGTTGGGAGTTGGAACTTGTACAGTTATATACTGATATATAAGCCGATTAACACATGAGTTGACTAGTTCAATCCAAGTAAACAAGTTGATAACGGATAATTAATTTGATGGAGCTTGAGAACAGGAAGTATTCCAAATCCAATATCTATACAAGTAAAAAGTTATATGGTCTGGATTGAAGTAGTTTTGGAGTTAAAAGTCAAAACCTAAAGTTTAGATGGTAATCAATGATCATGAATGTGAATATTTGACTATGGTTGATCATTAGGAATTATACTAATTGATTTGGGAGGCGAGTAGTTGACATGAGATTGTCAGATCGAACGGTGGGATGTTATCTGATGACACGTTCAGACTGGCCGTTAAAGAGGATCGTCAAACAGGTACGGGTTCTGATTATTTATTAAATCTATAAATTGAACTGAATATTTTATTTATCGAAATGTTTCCGTGGTGCTTACTTATATTCTTGATATACTGATTATGTGTTGAATTGTTTGCGTGTGTGCATGACTTGATAAAGGTAAGTAATTGCATATATGGCATTATGCATTTCTGTGTGTTTGTGGATATTGTTGTTACAGTTGATGTTGTTATTGTTGTGATTGTGGTTGTGGTTGTTGATCATGTACTTGGATAGAGATACCAGCAGGAGGTTAGCTACCTCATTATAGCGCTATGGTTTACGGGCATGCATGTACAGGCATGTACGGGATATATATTTGGATCTCTGGGTTCGTCAGGTACATGAGGATATACGTGCTGGTATGCACGGGATTGTGTGCTTGCTCATTCTGTGTAGTATATGATACGTGCTGATGCATGGGATGATATTTGTTTGGCTTGCTTGGTATGTGATACGTGCTGGTGTGCACTGGATATGCAGGTTTCTTGTAGATTCGTCTTATACAGGTTTGTGTGATATGCGTGATATTTGGATTTCTGGTACAGGTTTGTGTTGTTTGTGTATATTATGGTATTTGCTTTGGTTGGATGTGAGAAAGTGAATTGGTACGTGTGGTTTTGTAGGGAAGACGTAAAAGTGGTTTTGAAAGGAAGTGGATACTTATCGACTTGACGTCTAATTCTTTTGTAGTTGCAGGGATAATTATTATCGTCACTGACGTGCAGTCTCATTATTTGATAAACTTGATTTATGTTATTGTTAAAAGTGCTTATTTTAGTGGTATTCAGTTTAGCTAGTGGATTTGATAAATACCACCGGCTGGAACTAAATACCGTACTAAGAGTGTTTCAAACTCTCACCCATTCCACTTTTCGTGGGTTCCAGGTTACAGGTTTGCGATGCAAGGATGACTTGGGTGAAATAAAGGATTGCGGTAATTGCCACAAGGGATTTTACGGGATTTCATTTTATTAATTGATTTCACTGTATATAACGGGTTTGGGACCTGGGGGTTGGTACTTGGGAATTGTAGCTATTTTTACTTGTTATTGGTAAAATATATTATTACATATTTTATAGCTTTGTACTTATCAGCACGGCTACTGTTCGCCTGCTTATCAGGATGTTACAACAATTCGGTCCGATATCTCAAAACCATTAATAATTCAAAACGCTTGATGTTTCTCTATACTCAAATGTTTTTTCTATTGCGGAGTCAAGTCAGAGAACACAAGTTTTTTTATGGAATTGATGTTTGCTGCTGCTCAATTTTTAGGGAAAAACACTGTGAAGTATCAACAGTCAACATATTAACGATTCTTCAAATCAACCAAGTACCATTTTACCTGTTAGCATTTGGAATGAAAATACTATTTAGCATCTATAACAAGCATGATTTATGATTATCTTACTCGATTTTAATTCAGCAAAATTTTATCTGGGCATGCGAATGGGCAGAGTATAACAGACAAAGCAAAAAACCTCGGCCCAAACTGCAAATTTCAATTGTAAGCATATTTATATAGCTAAGCCCATTATCAGGCCCAAGCTAAAAACATAGGCAGAGTATTTATCTGTTAATACTCATACAGATTAACAGATACGAAACAGGTATATACGGATCAGATATTAATTAAACAAATAGAAAGGTCCGAACCAGGATCAGTCCGGATCTGTTGCTCTTAGCCTCTTAGATCTCAAGAGCAGAATTGAATGATCAGGATCAATTGAAGAATACAGATCGGTAGACACCTGTCCTTGAGATTTGTGAGCAGCCGATCTTAACGCCTCAAAGAAACTACAGATGTGTTTTACAAAATAACAATTCATAAAAATTAAACAAAAAACATGACATGTTTTTTTTTGGGGAATTTGTATATTTGTGACTCCAAAACCCTCTAATTGTAATTTTGTCACTCCAAAGTTGAGTATTGCAAATTTACCACTACAAACTTTGAGTACTTTACATTTTTGCGACTAAAATTTTTATATGACCAAATTGCCTTCAATCTCCTTCATGGCAGCCCCCCGCACACGCCCCGCACAGCCCTCGGCAGCCCCCCGCGCACCCCTCGACAGCCCCCCGCGCACCCCCGGCAGCCCCCCTAGCAACCCCCTGGGAGGTGCGAGGGGGCGGGCGGGGGCTGTGCGGGGAGTGCGTGGGGCTGCCGAGGGGCGCGCGAGTGCTGCCATGGAGGAGATTGAGGGCAATTTGGTCATATAAAAATTTTAGTGGCAAAAATGTAAAGTACTCAAAGTTTGTAGTTGCAAATTTGCAATACCCAACTTTGGAGTGGCAAAATTACAATTGAAGGGTTTTGGAGTGGCAAATATACAAATTCCTCTTTTTTTTAATTAAATTAAAATTCATTAATCATAATCAATATAATATATATTATATTGTGGGACATGTGTAATGTTACGCTGCTTGGTGAAGTTAGAACATTTTTTGCTTCGTGCTTTCTTAAATGTCAAATCTAATTGAATCAATACATTATACATATTGAAAGAAAAATTCTATATCGATACTAAGTTTGATACCAAATTCAACACGTACGGTTCTAGGTGCAAAATGAGTCAGTATTCAAATTATACTATGTAGTATTCAAAATATCTGTATTCGGTAAATAAAAAAAAAAAAAAATCAGAGTTTTAGGTGCAGTAGGAGTCAGTATTCAAGTTTTACCTGAAAGTATTCAAGTTATACCATATAGTATTCAAGATATCTGTATTTTGGTAAGAAAACAAAAAAATCAGGGTTTATTGATAAATTAGTTGTAGTCTTTTTGTCAGCATGCAAGTTTTATTGGAAAAATATCAAGTTATTCACTGTAGTATTCAATATCATTACTAATTCGTAAACCTTTATTTTTGTTTTACAGAAAGTTGGCATGGATTAAATTGAAGTTTAGTTGAAATTTAATTATAGTTTAGTTGACAATTTAAGTTGTTTATATTTTCTTATATTGAATCATTGTATGACTTTTTAGTTATTAATTAATGTTTTAGTTAAAACATGTTATTTGTTGACTGATCAATACGAAGTTTGATCAATCAAAGTTCTCAACATCAAGTATGGTATTAGCTCAAACATCACATCACATGCCATTAAAAATCTGTTCTGGACTTCTGGTAAATGACCAAAACACCCCCACCCAAAAGAAGCAGAACGTATCCATCATCATCATATTCACACCATACAATTTCCTTTCCTGTATTATATCACCACGGTGTGTGTGTGGATGACACCAGTACATCGGAGTGCTTATCCCCTAACTTACTGCGTTTTGCAGTTCATGATGTCAACCATTGGATCGTCTCGAGATTCGTGGAGATCCGATCTGGCACGAATCTCAAGACAATCGAACGGCTCATGTCATGAACTGCAAAATGCAGTACATCCATCCCTTGGGTTTTTGATTATTCTCTCCATCCATCTGTAGAAGTGTAGTAGGCTATTAATTGTGTACTTCTTGGCACACAAGCAGCCTAATCTTCCTGAGCTTAATTTATAAGTCAGCGCAGCAGCCCCCTTTCCCTCACACAACCCAGTCTCCCACTCTCTGTTTTAATCTCCTTTTGGTAAGCCCTCATCTCTAAATTGATGTTAGGATTATCTGATTGAATTGTCTGATTATCTATCTGATTGATTTGTCTGTTGAATTGATGTTAGGATGAACTGATTTAGCAAAGATTTCTATCAGTTCTGGTGGTGTGATTGTTTGTTGGGATCGAATTCTGTTGGGCAGTCATATATAGAATTGGTTAGCTAAATATGATAAAACGTTTTATGCACCAAATTATTTTTTAGCTATTGTTATGTTATGATTTACTTGGAAACAGGATGTCTTTGTGTATAATTGTATGGCTTTATCTTGATTTAGATGCTTCGTAACATCTTCCTGAAATAATATCAGATGTTCTAGCAGATTCTTACTGAAATTTTGGACCAGTTATAAGTATGACTGATATTAATTTGGGGGTTTTGCTACTTTGCTTTATTGGTTATTTTAAAGGCTAATTCTGTTATGGATCGGATGAAATATGGGTCGTTCATTTTTCATAATCATATGGTCACAATATGTCTTTTAGATACAATTAAAGGGACATGTTTGATAAAAAACGCTTGGTTCAAAATGAAAGGTTGCTTAGCTGATCCATAGCAGAATCACTCACTCTTTCAGTATTATTACATTGTTTAACGGATTTTTTCTATATGCTGACGAGCCCCTATCTATGTAGCTTTCGCTGCTCGCACCATGGGTAAGGAGAAGGTTCACATCAACATTGTGGTCATTGGCCATGTCGACTCTGGCAAATCCACCACCACTGGTCACCTTATCTACAAGCTTGGCGGCATCGACAAGCGTGTCATTGAGCGGTTTGAGAAGGAGGCTGCTGAGATGAACAAGAGGTCATTCAAGTACGCGTGGGTGCTCGACAAGCTCAAGGCCGAGCGCGAGCGTGGCATCACCATCGACATTGCCCTCTGGAAGTTCGAGACTACCAAGTACTACTGCACAGTTATTGATGCCCCGGGTCACAGGGATTTCATCAAGAACATGATTACTGGTACATCTCAGGCTGACTGTGCCGTGCTTATTATTGACTCGACCTCTGGTGGTTTTGAGGCTGGTATTTCCAAGGATGGTCAGACCCGTGAGCATGCGCTTCTGGCCTTTACCCTTGGCGTCAGGCAGATGATCTGCTGCTGTAACAAGGTGTGCTATATAATTTTTCTGTTTATCTCTAAAGTAACTCATGTGGCTGTTGCCGGAATAATATACGTCAATGTCGTCAGATTATTGATGAACTGTGGGAATGTGCTATCAGTAATGCCTCTTCGAATTATAGAAGTTAATCAATAGCTATTTATAGTATAAAATTCAAATTGTCAGTAGACTTTCGTCTAAACTGTACTGATTTATTTTCTATTGCAGATGGATGCCACCACTCCCAAGTACTCGAAGGCAAGATACGATGAAATTGTGAAGGAAGTCTCGTCTTACCTGAAGAAGATCGGGTACAACCCTGACAAAATCCCATTTGTTCCCATCTCCGGGTTTGAGGGAGACAACATGATCGAGCGCTCCACCAACCTCGACTGGTACAAGGGTCCCACCCTTCTTGAGGCTCTTGATCAGATCAATGAGCCCAAACGCCCCTCTGACAAGCCCCTTCGTCTCCCGCTTCAGGATGTCTATAAGATTGGTGGCATTGGAACTGTCCCCGTTGGTCGTGTTGAGACTGGCATCATTAAGCCTGGTATTGCATTTGCATCTCAATTATCTTTTCTTAATAAGTACTAATGTATAATATTAGGATAAGTTATTTTGATATAGATATGTCAGGAATGGTTATTTCACAGTAATTTTTCTTGACATACCTTATTTATGATCCAATCCGTGAAAAAAAACTAAGCTTTGTGTTAAATTGTTAAATTTAAGAAGATGAGAGAAATTGTGTCCAATAGGATTTGAACCTATACCAAAGGTTTAGAAGACCTCTGTCCTATCCGTTACACAATGGACGCTTTTCATACCAAATTTGATTTTGTTTAGATCAAACAAAGATTTTTTTTTATATTTTTTACAAATTGGTTGAGAGAAAAAGAAAAGATGTATAATTTATTTTGAAATGAGATTTAACCATTGTTTGTTTTTGACAGGTATGCTTGTGACATTTGGTCCCACCGGTCTGACTACTGAAGTGAAGTCTGTGGAGATGCACCACGAGGCTCTCCAAGAGGCACTCCCTGGTGACAACGTCGGCTTCAACGTGAAGAATGTCGCTGTCAAGGATCTGAAGCGTGGTTACGTGGCCTCCAACTCCAAGGACGACCCTGCCAGAGAGGCTGGAAGCTTCACCTCTCAGGTCATCATCATGAACCACCCTGGCCAGATTGGCAACGGTTATGCTCCTGTGCTCGATTGCCACACCTCGCACATTGCTGTCAAGTTCTCTGAGATCTTGACCAAGATAGACCGTAGGTCTGGTAAGGAGCTCGAGAAGGAGCCCAAGTTCTTGAAAAACGGCGATGCTGGGTTTGTTAAGATGATTCCCACAAAGCCCATGGTTGTGGAGACATTCTCCGCGTATCCACCTCTCGGTAGGTTCGCTGTCAGAGACATGAGGCAGACTGTGGCTGTTGGCGTCATCAAGGCTGTTGAAAAGAAGGATCCTACTGGCGCCAAGGTCACCAAGGCTGCTCAGAAGAAGAAATGAATAAACAAGATGGTTCTCTCAGACTGTTCTCGAGAGATCGATTATAGCAGTTATCAGTGCAATAAATCCGTTGATTTGGTATCTGGTATCTGGTTGCAGAACTGGGTTCTCGATCGACGGTGGTCCTGTTTATAATTTTAGTATGATTATTATTGTGTATTCCGTATATCGAGTGATTTTTTGTGAATGGTCAGTGTGGGACTGCTTATAGTTTGGTTGTGATTGCTACCATATGGTATATACTTGTCAGTCACTCTGTTATTGGGATGAATCCCCAGTACATATATATTCAGATAAATATATTATATATAGATATAAATATTGTTGGTTGTTTGGTGCTATTTGTTGATTGCATGTTTGTTCTTTTGGTAAGGTGATATGTTGTTGTCACAGTTCTTCGTTAAGAATTCTACATTGTCAAATGAACAAGGCAACCGTTATGATCAGTATGTATGATGTGCTACATACACAATGAAAAACTTATATAAACGACGTCCAATTTATGAAGAGAAGCTCTTCCAATTTACTGCAAGTCTGCAATCAGGGATATTATAAACATATTTTTTAAATTTAAATATGATTTATATTTCAAATTAGAAACTGAATGCTTCTGAAAGTAAGTATATTTCATATTGTGCATAAATAAATGGTGCCAGAATAGTTTTTCAAAAGATTATTGAAAAAGAAATTGTAATTACATTTCCTCTAATTTCAATTTAGAAACCTGTACATAAATTCAAGCTGCATGCTGTGCATCCCACAAAATGATAAATTATTGAAAGCCAAGTTTATAATTAACGCGCGATCCAATCTTTAAAAACTGCTTAGAGTTAGAGAAGCATTTACATTCTCAAAAAAATAAAACATAAAAAAAGAGAGAAGCATTTACATTTACTGCATATTTTATTATACTTTTCTTTCACTATCACCTTCTCTCCTTTTTATTTTCTTACCAGAAGCCTCCATTTAACTTCCCCTCACTTATCCTGCAACTGGCTCCTCCATTCTCCTCACCATCCAACCAGACCGACCACTATCAATTTCTCCTCTTTCTCGTTTCCTTAGCGATCCTTCCCCCTTTTTTTTCGTTAGGCGTTAAAAACATTTAACATTCTGCAGTCTCCTGTTGCCGATCCGCACAGCACTCTCTCTCCCGCGTAAGCAACGCTCCACTCCACCTGTCCTTCCTTCATTTCATTTCATTTCAACTTTTCACAGCATCCTTCGTAGTTCATTCATTCATTCTTTATTATTTATTTTGCGACGGAATTGGTGCCAATTGAATGAATCAATAGGTGCTTTGGATCTCGACAGCGAGTGCTCATCCCCTGACTTACTGCAATGTGCAGTTCACAACGTAAGCCGTTGGATCGTCTCGTGATCCGTTCTGGCACAAATCTCGAGACGATTCAACGGCTCACTTTGTGAACTGCATAATGCAGTACAGCAGGGGATATGAGTTCTCTCGACAGCACCCGCCCCGTCCCCCGCTCTTTTTATTCCCTTCCACTTCCCCCCTTCCCTCTCTCTCGTCATTCCAACGCTTCCTTTATTATTCTCTCCTTCCCCTTCTCCTTCTCTTCTCAGGTACGTCCATTACTCTTCCCTCTCTGTGCGGATCTGGATCCGGATCCTAACTGTATGTATGTACGCATGATTCAATAATGATCCATGATCTATGAGCTGTCTTGCTAGATCTGGTCACTCGTTCCTCTCCCGTTGAGCACGCATCCTTCGGATCTTCAGCTGTTTGCAGCAATTACTCCTCTTCTTTATCATTATTTATTTGTGTTGTTTGCATTGCTTAACTGTTATCAGTTTCGAACGGATCTGAGATGCCCTTGTTCTGGTAATTGGTTCAAACAGTTGACTTTGGTCAATTTGTCCTTCGTACCGGTTTTGATTTAGTCGGATCATGAACTGAACTGATGGCCGGTGATCGTACCACTTCTGATGCAACAATTGGATCAGAAATAAGAAAGGCTCCAATTGAACTTGATTGATGCAGATCTGAATCTGTCAGCATTTGCTGTTCACCTTGAACCATCATAAAGACAGACATTAATTGAGCAAGATCAAAGTCTTATATGAAAGATCAGAGTTTGAGAAGCATTCACGGCCGTTTCTTGTCTAGTTCTTGTTACAAATTTTAGTCCTTTCTGTTGTCTTTATTAATTAATTAAGAACATTGGCCTTATGTGTCAGGTATCAAAAGATCTAAGATATGGGCTCCGCAACAGAAGCTACCAAGGTAACCTTCCTCTCTTATTGCAAACTTGATCATCATGTTCATTTGTATTGATTTATGGCCCATCGCACGGTATGGTTAGTTGTAAATCTGTATAACATGAAGAGTGGTGAATAAGCTGCTAAGTTTAGTTACAATAAATGCTAATTTCAGTTAAAGATCTGATGGTGCTGCTTGTTAATATGCAGGATATATCTGAGAACCTTCTAGGCGGCAAGAAGGTCACTGTTGTGTTCGTCTTAGGTTAGTTAATAATGTTATATCTCGTTCATTCATTCCTACATGATCATGTATAATGAAAACATGTTGTCTGTCAGTTTGCTTAAATGATTAATGAAAAATGTACATTTCAGAAGATAGTTTTTTTTTTGGTCAATGACCATGCAAGTTCCAAAAATACAGAATCAAATGTGTGCCATAGTTTACCTCACAAAAGAAAAATATTGAGTGAATTAATTGGCAGTAGAGGCAAACAACAAAAGGAATGGGACTTCCACATCTATCTTTATCGTGTTTATGTTCTACTCTGAAATTTTCCGGCACACAATGTTTTTGTCAGAATCAAAACTTTAATCCCACTAATCATCGGGTATAGTCCTGGGGTATTTATTCATTTGCCGGATATGGGATTAATATCGGTAAATAGCATAATCAGATGTGATATCTTTTTGTAAAATAAAAGTGCTGATATAATATGGTCCTCACCTAAACTTAAACAATCTGCAACCTGAGCTGACTTGTACCTCCAAAACCTGAGCCCTAGCTGATGGAATATAACTATAATTGAAACCTGGTTAAATCTGAATCTGAGAATCATTCTGTTTGATCTGAAAATATCTCAATTAATAATAGGTAAATTATTTTGTTTGGGTGGTAACCTAAAATGACTCAATTCTTTGACCTGATCAACCCGATTATTGAATCTGACTGACACTCCCACATCACATGACTTCCAATCCAGGACTACTGCATAAATAAATGACCCATGTTATTGTCTGACAGGTGGCCCTGGAAGTGGGAAGGGCACTCAGTGTGCAAATATTGTGGAGCATTATGGATTTACTCATCTCAGTGCTGGTGACCTCCTTCGTGCAGAAATAAAATCTGGCTCTGAGAATGGGTACCTATCTCCCCTTTATTATTCTATGATATGCTATAAAATGAGACCACTGAGTTCAGCCTGTAAGGAAAACTCCCAGGGATCAAATTTAAGTTTGGCTGCAAAGCAAGGTTTTCTTATAGATTGGATGGCCGAAATGATTTGCATATATCAAATAAAGTTCTGATTGTGATGCATCCTTCAGAATAATCCATTTAATGGCTTTTAGTCTTCTCCACACCTTTTTGGGGAATATTATTTGTTTTACATTTGCTAATTACGTTGGTTATTTTCAGGACAATGATCCAGAACATGATAAAGGAGGGAAAAATTGTTCCATCTGAAGTGACAATAAAGCTCTTGCAAACAGCAATGCTGGAAAATGGAAATGACAAATTCTTAATTGATGGATTTCCAAGGAATGAAGAAAACCGTGCCGATTTTGAGAAAGTGGTAAGTATACCAGTATAATTTAGAGTTATGTGGATTATGTAAATAGATGCATTTTCATACTACGAGAATAAAATAAGCAAAAGCATTGAAAGGGTGCAATATTTAACCTGAGTTTTATAGCTTGTTCTGATTGACTTGAATCAGGCTGTGAAGACTGAATGAGTAAAACTGTGCTGCCTTTATAAAGTTGCAGGATTTACTAAGTTTAAATTAGACTTTTGTGGCATTAAATAAAAAGAAAAAGGCATCTGCTGACTACCAAAATAAATCAAGTGGAAGTACATCATAAAAGATGTTCATATGCTTCTTGTTCTTTGGAAAAATTTCTTAATTTAATGTATTTTTCTTTTACCTTCTTTACAGACTGGTATAGTACCTGAGTTTGTGCTATTCTTTGATTGCCCTGAGGAGGAAATGGAAAAGCGCCTCTTGGGTCGTAATCAGGTTTGTTAACAGTATACCTGTATCCATTTGTTCAAAAAATCAAGCTTAGAGTTGTTCTTTATAGTGCAGGACATGCTAAGAAATTAAAATATAATTTTTTCAATTGTCCTGTATGACATAACTTACTTTTTTTTTTACTTTATAAAACTTGCTTTTAAAAGGGACGTGTTGATGACAACATAGAAACTATAAGGAAGCGTTTCAAGGTATTTCAAGAGTCGAGCTTGCCTGTTATCCAGTACTATGAAAATCTTGGGAAGGTTAAGAAGGTATGAAGTTGCTTTATGAAGTAGAATAATATTTTCTTCTCTGTGGGTCAATAGGAAAGTTTGATATATAGTATTTTTCTGTCCAAAAGAACAGGGAAATTTTTGGGATACTATGTCAAATTTTCCTCGAGTCAATCAATTTTAAATTTACTCTTGTCTGTACTCAAGCATCTAAAATCTGTAAAATCAAGTCAACCGAGCTTAACCCTATAGGCATGGTACTTAAATTACTTCATTTAACTCTTAAATGCGAAATTGAACATGCTGGTCATCAAATTGAAAATATGCACTACTAATTTGTACATACGGCATCCCGTTTGAAATTTTGAATCATCATAATACCTATATCTGGTGTTACTTTACCAAATATCTCAACTTTCAGACAATTCGTCATTTGAGTTTGATTTGTACCTTATCAGATCGATGCAGCGAAACCAATATCAGAAGTTTTTGAGGACGTGAAGGTCATTTTCTCCTCCTTTGCTCCAAAGGTAATGAAACTGGTTGTCATCTCTTGAGAAATCATCTGTGAGAGTATAAATTGAAGCCATTTGGTCACAGTCAAAAGTTATTGCTATTAACCAGGTTTAAAAATTTTCTTACAGGAGACTGCTTAGACTTGAGGCCCACACCAATGAGATACTAAACTAAAGTAAGTCTAATCTATGTTTTCCTGCATAAAGCTTTTTTTTTATAGGGAACTAAGATGCTGTAAAAGTAGTTATTAATTCATTTGCAATAAACAAAAATATAGCTTTTATTTGTTGTACCCACGTGGAAACTCATTTGAAAACACTTGATGACAAGTGAAATCAGTAAGTATCTTAATAATGATATTATTTTTTTTTTCTCATTAATGTCCTTACATTACCATTTTTTTTTTTTTTTTTTTTTTGCAGGTTAATGCTCGATACCATTATATCTATTGTGCCAGATTTATTTTTCCAGAATACAGGGGTTGGAATCTGTGTTGTGGCATACAGATTATTGTAGATGAACTGCAGCTCCATTGAGCTGTCTTTTACAAATGAGTCAATTTGTTGTTTGCGTTTACTATAATAGAAGTGATATGTTGTTGTGACAATTTTTCAAAATATTTGATTCCATTGTCTTAACTTCGTTGGTTTATTCAATCAACCTTTTTTTTTTTTTTTTTTGAAGTATTGAACGTCAACTTAACTAGAGTGCATTCTCATTGAATTACATGTATGATATAAATTCTGATGATTAATTTTATCTGCATCCCAAATGTAATTAAACAACAAATTGCTATTTAAGCAAAATAAGAATATAAGCTTGTATTCACCAATAATTACTGAGTAACATGATCATAACAAGATGCAAATAACGAGTCCATATCCACTGGAATGGTCAGCATGGTGGAGTAGTAGAAATTGTCAGTTTTCAATTAGAAAGAACAATAATGGGCAACTTTGAGATTCATGCATATAGCTTTGAGGGTGAGATTTTTGACCCTTGCACGGTGGGGTACCCCTAGGATGTGATTTCGCAAATAACAACATATATGCTCGGAAACTTGAGCATCTTAAAGACAAAAAGAGGATGTACAATCTTTCTGATATCTACCAAGATTACCCTACTGACAAATTTCCCCATTCTATAAACTTAAAATGAAAATTTAGATGTTCAAAGTATTCATCTGGTGCCATCAATATAAGCATTATTTGCCTTCTCACTTTCATCTTTAGCATTCTCATACACTTTGATCAAACTTTCCGAGAATTTCCTCATTTGCTCGAATGTTCTGACAAGGCACATTTGCATCACGGCCAATTTTGACTGAAGAACCTCGCCGTTCTCTGCCTCCGGTGGGTTATTATGCTTACCAGTACCAGTTAGCTCAGACGAAAACGACTTCATGGAATCGAGCGCCTCTTCTGACAGGGTTGCCACAGAACCGTTAGACCAATCACGTAATAATACGAAGATTGGGGGTGCAAGGGCCCGGCGGGGCGAAAAGGTAATAACCCTTTTCCCTCTAGGCTTCTCCTGAGGTTGTAGAATGCAATTTTGAAGCCACGAGTTAAGCGCTTCGACATATAGTCTATGGTGTTTTACCCAATTTGAGAATGCCGACTGGAGACAGTCGATTTCTGTACGGAGATGTACAAGTGCCTGTTTTTGCAATTCATTTTGTGTTTCTGTTGTTGGCGGAGAGCTGCTGTCTTTTGCCGTGTGGTATGCAAGTGAGATGGTGATCTGTTGTGCATGGTAGGTTTCTAGCATGGCTTTCCACATTCTGGTCAAGCTGCATGAGAGCTGACGGGGCTTAGATATGTCATACAAAAAATGATTATACGGTATCAGAAAAGAAAAAAAACTAATACCCGTGAATGAATTCCACCAGTTGAGGTTGCAGTTCTTCATCGCGTAACTTCTCAATCTTTCTAGAGATGGAATCAACTGCTTGGATGGCCACCGCTAGCCGCGAATGCAGATCTTTTACTATAGCTCGCGTTTTGTCAATCACCCGTTTATCAAAATCCCGTGCGAATTGGTGCCTTAATTGTGTGCGCTTATGATCATATGCTTTCCTAAGTGATTCACTAGCCTGCAAATTACAAGAAAAAAACAAAATTTTAATAATATTATTTGAAATGTATTGTTTATTAAATAATAAATCAATTAATCAATGTTTTTTTTTGAAACAAGTGAGCTCACGGCCCACCGATTCTATTGATAGAATCTTAAATTAAGTGTTACATCACAACTCCAAAATACACGAAAAATTTGTATCAGCTGGGCTACACTCAGTCTCCTCCCAAACTGATTACTCTACAAAAAACCTCCTGCTACCTTAATACATGAGAGACCAAACCAGACTTATCAGCACCTACTGATCCATTCAAATGAGGAGACAAAAAGAAAATAAACTTCTCAGACAACCAAATCACTCGTACAAACAGAAGAATTTCTATATCAACTTGTGCTGACCCGCCAACTATATAAACGCCACTGCAAAACCATCCGATTCAGTCGCCATCAGTTATGGAATAGACTTCTCTGATTAATTAATGTTAATATATTATTAATTAATCAATGTTAATGTATTATAAATTTATTGGTACAGTGCCCTCACTGCATGAGTTCAGAGATGGTGTCAGAAACAATCAATTATATATAATAGTCCAAAGTAGTATAAAAATCATTTTCAAATTTCAACACATCTTCTAATGGCATGAACTCTCTCGAATCTACATATGCAAACTACTAACCCTTCTCGATGCTTCACATGAACGGTGATGAAACCAGAAAAGCATGAAGATTATATGCATGCTGCATATTTGACCAAACTGACGTATCTGCTCATTTAATGAAGTGCTTTACATGGCAAACAGATGATTACAAATCAATATAATGTTAAATTTTATAAACTGAGAAACTAAAGCACATATCATGTAACAGAGAACTGACTTTCAATTCGTCGTAAAGCTTTCTTTCCCAAGCATAGAGTCGGTCTAGAGTTGACGAATGGCTTCCTGATATCATCGAAAACTCCTCAATGAAATCACTGCCACTTTCAGTTGTGTCTTCTTTAGACTGCGAAATCAGAGGGTTCCTAGAAGATGAAGATTGTGACGAGACCGAGCGGTTCCAAGTTATAACCTTTGCCAGCTGTTCCTCAGATTCTATCACAAAAAATATCATGCATAAGAAATTCTAACGCACAAAAGAAACTGAAAAGAGAACCAACATAAATTTTTCTTCTTGAGTCCTAAGAACTAGTTTTGAAGTAGTAACAAATAACATTATCTTTATTATTCTTTATGTAAATGATGCACTGTGGGGTGCCAAGTATGCTCTTATAACATAAGACACAATGGATTAGTTCTAATATTCAATAGAGAATAAGGAAGGAGCTATATTTAAGGGCATCCATAACTATAAGAATAGTTTTCTCAGCACAATCATTTGGTTTAGGTCGCAAAATCACCCCACCTAGTCCTGGGGATTTCATAATCTTGCTTCCATTACATTCAACATAGTAGCGAACGTTCTGTGGAATATCTCATGATTTTGAGTATCGAAAAATTTGCAGCAGTAAAGTTGACATTATGCGATATTATTATACCAGAAATAATCATAAATTTTTATTCAAAAAGAAATTATCATAACTCAAAAGAAGGATAGAAATTATGACAAACATACCATTTGCTGCACTGTTATTGGCTTTGCAGCAGATTAGGCAAGGCAATAGCACAACAAATGGTGGTGTCTTTCCTGTAAACAAGCAATATATTACATAAGATAAAATCCTCATTTCGCCAGTATCAGGAAAGCAAAATTCATGAGCTTCTGAGGACTTGTAATCCTCTTAGCAAAATCGATCTAATACTACATTGAGACATGAAAATGTTGCAAATTTGACTTATAAAGGCTTATTCCTGAATTTTTGAAGGAACTGCTTGAGAACAAATTTGGCAAACAAGATCTTGGTAAATTTAATTAACCAAAGGTTGCTTCTGCTCCTGGTTTCTGTAGTGCTTGGAGTATTATATTCTTTTGAATATATATAGTCTAGGTACTACTTTAAAAAAAAAAAAAGAAAAACTAAAATAGATACAAAAATAATGTGTAATGCGAACCTATAGCCTGTGAAGATACAGTAAGTCGAATCTTTTTCGTCTCAAGCATACGGGACACCTCGTGACCTGATTCAGCTGCCTTCATAAACTGGTGTTCAATTTCTCTTATACTAGCCAGCATATCTTTAGCTCTATGTGTTATAAACTGGCACGCATCCTCCTCTTTTCCAATTTCGCCCTTCACATTCTCACTGCCATGCCTGGCATTATCAACCGGCTCAGCCTTTCCAGTTGGGGTCGAAAATTCAAGCTCTGTCTCTTCATCTATGGGAGAGATCGAGTCCCTTTTACTTGTGTTCGACCTGTCCGGTGTTGGGTCAGTACCGGTTGGGTCAAAGAAGTCCCACGACGGATCCTCTCGTTTCATAAAATGAGTTTTGTTTAGGTTTATCGAAAGCTGCATAGGAACCACTCCACTTGTTCTCATGTAATTAACACTATCATTATTTGCACATGGACTTGGTGTGCCATTCAACATCGGGCTGGGGTCGGTAACTGTTAATGGGGACGGGGAAGGCGAAGGAGAGGCATAAGAAGAGTGTGACGGCGACAGGAGCGGCCCAGTCGACATCTCAGCCTCGACAAACTGTCTGAGAGCTTGACCCACATTGCGTAGAGACTGTAAATAGGTGAGCTGAGCAGCTGACAACGCATACCTCGAGTCAATTGCACGCTTGACAGAACGAACCCGGTCTTTGCACAACAGGAGGGCCGTGGTGTGGTCTTGTTTCGAGCTCGAAATACCCATTTCAATACCTTTCTTTGCACCACCTTGTTTTAATTCACAGCATGTTCAAAACCCCAAATTTGCTAAATTTCCTTGAAATTGAACAAGCTACCCCCATGGAGATCATCATGAAACCACCAAAGTCTCAAACTTTGTTACAGAATTTAACACCTGAAACAAAGAAAACAGCTTTATTGCAACCTGGAATGTATATTTCATAATACCTCAGATAATAAACTGCACAAAAAAAAAAAAAAACACACAAATTACAATACCAGCTACAATTTTGTAACCAAACCTTCAACAGATATTATTTTTTCAACAAAGTTCCAAGCTTTACTCCAAAAAACAAAAGAAAAACTTCACCTAGAACCCAAAATTGAACCCTCAAAATTATCAAAAGTAAAAACCCAGTATTCTGATAAAAATTTCATTACTTTTTTTTTTCTAGAGACAGTGGTACCAACTTTGAATCCTCTAACTTTGGCTTTTAATTAACACCGACCAAACTTCTTGCAGAAGAGATAAAATGGCATTAAATTCACCACCAACATTTCCAGCTTAACCCTGAGCCACAGCATTGGAACAAAGTAACCAACAGAGAGTAAAAGAAGAGGAAATAAAAAGAAAAAACCTTTAGAAGAAGAAATCTTCCATCTCCAAGTTCACAAGTGAAGAAAAAAAGAGCCAAAAAAAAAAAAGACAGTAAGAGAACAGGAAAAAAAAAAACAAAAAACAAAAAACAAAAGAACAAAAAAGGGTTTAGTGGTCAAAATGACAAAATCTTCTTCACTTCTGTTCCTTGCAGTACAACTGTACAACACTGCATTTAAAGACATGACTGTTTAAAAATCAGCACACTCCGGGTGTGGTTACATTGCAGAAGCTTAAGTCTCATTGACATGTGGAGCCCATCAGCAGCATTTGTGTGAGTTGGTGTACTGTGGTGTGAGTAGATGGGAAGTTTTCGCATGGGGAAACGAGAGTGGCGCAGCATTGGAAGTGGGTCCGTTATTTGAATTTAATTTTGATTATTGAGGGAGAGAGAATTGTGTAATCATGATGATTTGTTAAGAGTAAATAACGGGGGTCTATAGAAAAACCGTTCATAGTATTTATATGTTACATTTTGGAATGTATCTGTTACATTTCGTGATACATCTGTTACATTCTGTATACATCTATGATTCTATGGATGATTTTTCAATGGACGCAAGATGTTTCTCACTTGTTAATGAGGAGGTTCCCCATTGACAATGCTTATCATGACAGTTTTGATAATGAGATATTTATAAAGTTTGTAAAAATTTATAAGAAGTTTTAAAAATGAAAAATAGTTTGTAGATGTATTAATTAACTTATAGATTAATATTGTTTTAAAAACATCGTTTGATGGTTTATCAAGATTTTGTGTATTTTTAACAGTTGTAACTTAACGGATATTTTAAGAGTTATCAAACGTCGTTTAAATTAAATATAATCATAAACATAATCAATCTATAGGTTAAAAAATATTTCTATACACTTTTTTCTATTTTTGAGAATTTTTAATAACTTTTTTCATAATTTTAAAAAATCTAACTGTCAAAATTGTTAAGATATGCATTGTCAGTGGATGTTAATTTATTAATTTATTTATATTGATGGTGGCGGAGTGAAATGTGGAATGGAATGGAATATCCTGTGACAGAACTGCCCCTAGGGTTTCCCAACGGCTGCCTAGTTTATTATTCAATAATGTGACTTTATGTGGGTAATGAAGTGAGGTAAACGCGGGAGGGTAATTTGGTAAATGCCACTTCAGTCATACGCATGAAAAAAATGCTCTATCGTCTTCCTTTTTCTTCTTTTCTTTTTTTTTTTTTCCTTTTTTCCTTTTTTCTTTATTTTCTATCGTTCTTTTTATTTTTTATCTTTTCCCCTTTTTTCTGTTTGTCCCCCTTGTTTCCTTGTTTTATTCTTCTTCTTTTTCCTGTTCTTTTTTTTTTTTTACTTGCAAATTGAAATCCTTGGGGGGTAATTTGATAAATCATGTGCCTTTCATAGTTTCATCTGACAAGCTGTCAATGAGTTTTGACACATTGAATAATATCTTTTAAATGAACAAATATAACTGAAATAAAGTAAAACAAACAAATAAACAAAAGCATGTTATTGGAATATAAATAAGAGTGAGGCTATAATACTATTAATAGTACAAAATGATTCGTACTATAGCTTAATATTATGATTTTCATAGTTCAATTGATCGATCCAAACCGCTCAATGTGATCTCCATATGTTAATGTAGTTCTAGACCAAATTTTATATTTTTTAAAATTTTCTAACTATATATTTTGATATATAGAAAAATATCATTTTTGAATGGTCCATAATGTTTACATCAAATCATTTTTAATTACCTAAAAAAATAGTAAAAAAGCACCAAAAATTATAAAATTTGGTCTACAATAACGTTTATATATGGAGATAACATTGAGCGGTTTGGATCGATGAATTGAACTATAAAAATGATAATATAGAGCCGTAGTACGAACTATTTTATACTATTAATAGTACCGTAGCCTCACTCTATAAATAAACTAACAAGTAGCAATCATGTGAAGTTATGTACTTGTACACAAAATTACAAGTAGCAATCATGTGAAGTTATTGTTGCTACAATGATACTTATGATTATGAAAATTTCGACATGGGCCACTGGCCCACTTAGAATGAATATAAAGGACAGTTGCTTTGGATCAGTTAAGTAACATTTCATTTTGAATCGAGCGGTTCTTATCAAACATGTCTCTTTAATTAATTGTATTTAAAATATATATCACGACCATCCGATTATGAGAAATAAACAGCCTATATTTCATCCGAACCACAGCATAATTAGTCAAATTTCGATTATAAAAATCAGACTTCTGTTTTCAATTTTTCAAAGGCAACTCGGCCTTGGCCCATTTTATCATTCTGGGCCTGAAATTGCAAGTTATTTCATAATCTAGTTTTATTCAATTCAGCCACAAATGTGCAAAGCATCACAAGAACATCAATTCATTCATTTTTTTTTTTTGCGACAGAGATAAGGGTCAAGCTACTCAAATTTAAATGTCCATAAAAGACCCTGCATCTGGGTTTCGAACCTGCGACCTCCCACACGGGGAGCATTACCCTTAGCCACTAGACCAAAGGTGGGTTCTTATTCATTAATGAAAAAAAAAAATCATTAAATTTTGACAAGAGCTACAAGAAAATCACCAACAAATTCAGAGTGTTTGTCAGTACAAGAACTGTCAGTAAACTCATTCCTTATGAGGCTCTCAAGGCTCCACCCTATTTTCTTCCACAACACCTGACTTATACTTCTCACATCGATTCCGGCTCGCGTAACGACTGTTCGGACAAGTACTTCCCGGGATTTACCATTTTTCAGAGATGTCTTGATTTGTTCTGCGAAGTGTTTTTCCGGGAACTGGACGCACTTGACAACAGCATGAAGCGATCTTCCGAATTCACCGCATCTCTCGTTCTTCAGAAATTTCATGAACTCGTAGCCGTATAGTTGCTTGTAGGAATTTAAGATGACTTTGAGCTGCTCTGTGCTTCTTTGTTTTAGTAAAGTTAGTATGCTTCTCTGATCGATATGCTGCCCGCTTTCGACCGCTTCGAATAGTGATTTTGCATCACAGATGCCCATTGTTGTATCGACTCTACCTCCATTGTAGTTGCTTGGGCTTAAGATTGCCAGCAGAACCTACAAAAAATAAAATGACAAGTTAATTGAGCTCAAACTGTAAACATATAATTAAGTTCACTTTAATTTCATTCACTAGAAGGAATGAGAAACCATTAAATAAAACATCTCATGTGCAGCATTAGTTACCTCTTTCAAGCTGCCATTTGCTTTAGAGGATACATCGTGGTCGATGCTTGAATTATACAGGTTCTGATATTCTTGTTTCAGCGAAACAATCTGCGACGAGGGCCGAGTGCATATAACTTCAGTCACTAAATTGATGTTCGGAGTGCGACCAACAAGAGCTTCTCGTATAAAATTAGTGTCTCGACTGCACGGTTCAATTGCCCTGAGATAAGCCACCCTCTGCATTGCATTTTCGCAATTCAATAGAAAAAGAAGTAGAAGAAAAGTTCTTGAAATATATAAAACTCTGAAATGAAGGGTATACCTACAATCTAATGTGCAAATTTATTATGTTTCAAATTTTAATAATTAAGCCAAATAGAAAGTACATGATACTGGTACCAGTATGGCAGTATCTGACATGCAGTTTAAGGTGTTTTGCTTTACTTACGGCGAATGTCGAGTTCTGTTGCAAGAGAAAGCGAAGGAAATCTCTATTGTAGATGCCATAGTAGGTTCTAAAAATGAGGTTGAGTTCTTGTAAACCCCTCTGTGTGAATATCTCAATGACTGCTTTTGCATCTCTGGATGTGGAATTTCCTGTTCAGTTTAAGTAACAATTAGATATGTGTACTGAAAATGGCGAACAACTGTTAATTAGGTGTTAAGTGTTAACTGTTCAGTGTGCCAAAGTTAGTTCTGCCAAGTGCCAAATGTCAAACGCCAAACCAAAAAAA